>BDUI01009721.1:19328-40785 GCA_002335545.1 Apodemus speciosus | reverse complement strand
TTTTGTCCTATGGACTGTGTCCTTTGCTTTACAGAAGCTTTTCAGTTTTATGAGGTCCCATTTGTTGATTCTTGTTCTTAGAGCATAAGCCATTTGTGTTCTGTTCAGGAACTATTACCCTGTGCCCACATGTTTCAGATTCATCCCTTTTTCTCCTCTATAAGCTTCAGTGTATCTGGTTTTATGTGTAGATCCTTGATCCACTTGGACTTGAACTTGAGCTTTGTACAAGGAGATAAGAATGGGTTGATTTGCATTTTTCTGCATGCAGATCTCCAGTTGATCCAGCACCATTTGTTAAAAATGCTGTCTTTTTTCCACTGGATGTTTTTAGGTCCTTTGTCAAATATCAAGTGACCGTACATGTATGAGTTCCTTTCTGGGCCTTCAGTTCTATTCCATTGATCTTCCTGCCTGTCTGCATAACAATACCAAACAGTTTTTATCACTACTGCTCTGTAGTAGAACTTGAGGKCAGGGATGGTGATTCCCCCAGAAGATCTTTTGTTGTGGAGAATAGTTTTTGCTATACTGCGTTTTTTGTTATTCCAGATGAATTTGAGAATTGCAATTTCTATATCTATGAAGAATTGATTTGGGATTTTGATGGGGATTGCATTGAATCTGTAGATTGCTTTCAGCAAGATGGACATTTTTACTATATTGATTCTACCAATCCATGAACATGGGAGATATTTCTACCTTCTGAGACTTTCTTCGCTTTCTTTCTTCATAGACTTAAAGTTCTTGTCATATAGATCTTTTGCTTGCTTCATTGGGGTCACAGCTATGTATCTTTCTTGTCAGGGTAGGGGGAGGATTAGAGCAATAAACTTCTATTGAACCAGGAAAAGAGAATAATGCTTGCAGAAAGAAAAAAACTTTTATCTAAGCAAAGGTGCATAATCTTACGTAAGTTCAGATACAGCTTTATGTTTGCTCAATATAAATTTCCATTCAAATCCATTTGGGCCCAACTTGCATGCATTCTCACAAATCACACACTTACACTCATACACATGCATACATTCTTACAATTGCATACTTAAAAACTCACCCATACTTACATATGTATATGGAGCAAAAGACCAAGCCCCTGTGCAGAAAGAACTCACTCATTTTGGATGAAAAAAATGAGCTCCAATGTTTATTGCAGAGAGAAAGAAAGGCTTCYACCCTTTTAATGCTAAATGAATTAAACCCATCTTTGTAAGAAAAAAAGCTTTGTTCCTTTTATTAAGGCTAAGCCTGCCTTGTCCTTAACATGGGTTAGGAGAAGCTGCCTGTTCCTTCTACTCTCTGCAGTGTCTTCTTTTTTCCTCTTTCCCTCTGCTTTCTGTACATTGCTCTCTTAGCTTGTTAGCTTGCCTCTAGTTTCTAAGTTATTCCACTCTGCATTCTCCTTCTAATCTTGTGCTCTTCTGCTCTGAAGTCACAACAATGCTCTTACTCTCAGTGCCTTTTCTCTGAAACCTATACCTATACTATTAAGTTCTTCTTGAGTTCAAATTTGTCTAAAATCTTTTCTGTCTAAAACCTTCTCCTCAGCTCTGTTCCCTCTCACAGTTCAGTTCTCACCTCCATTCCTCTCACCACACTACTGACTCTTCTTTGTCCTCAGCACTTAAACATCTTTCAGAATACATGATCACTTTACAAAGTTCATCACAAATTCACACAGAAAAATCAAACCATAAATCAAAATAGAATTTAAAACAGAGAATCTTTACATGCATATTCATTAGGAATAATTATCTAGCTAAACATCCATCACTTGTCTCAGCTCCACCGGTTCACTGAAGGTTTAAAAACCATTACTAAGTTATGTGAAGTTTTGTATAGATAAACCTAGTCAATATATTATCTTCTGTCCTAGAACCTATAACAAATCATTAGTTCCTCTTTTATGACCTTTGGTTGTTTTACAACCTCTTCGAATGTGCTCTGAGTAGGAGAAAGTCTACCATCTAAGAACTATTAACTGGTGACACTTGGGAGACTGGCAGAGTTCTCATTTCAGTTTCGACTATCAGAAAAGGACCTAATAGCACTCCCAGTATAGAAGAGCTTAATAATCACATATATAACTTTAGGAATTCTTATAGGATCATCATTAAAACTTAAGAAATCACCTATTTCTCTATTTAGCATCACTACAAGACAGTACATCTTCGTGGATCTGCCGAAATCTGCTCCAAAGAGGTGTGCRACKACTTAGTGATTGTTATATATATTTAATAATAGCCAGAAAAGCATATTAATAGCAAGAATCTTTCCTAAAATGAATCCCTTACAGCCTTGCTTAAAAAGGGCCCACCTGTTGGAGATTATATAATAGTCCAAGGCCAGCCATTTCAGGTTGGTAACCTGCTAGTTACTGGTCCCATTATGGCTCCTGACAAATTTTCATTTTTCTAATGAATACAAATTCTTCATTTGAGTATCCACTACATTGCCATGCCCACTAAATCTTTTCTATTTATCTTATTCTACATTGAAAGAGTGAACTTATGTCTTATTTTATATATATTCAGTATGGCTTTTTTTTTTTTCAGTGACTTTTGCATTTGTAGTGCTTGCTGGACTTTTTAATGAAGTAGAGTTTTTCCAACCTAAATGTTCATTTTGCTTTTTTTTCTTGTAGTGTTAAAATTTATTTAAGGTTTTTCCTTTATACACATCTTGAATGATATTAGTGTACGTTCTTTTTAAAGTTGTGTCTTCTAATTTTTCATTTTGGAAATAGAGTTTACATGTTCATATTTTTGTATAGTATTGACTAATGGATTCTTTAATTTTCTTCTTCAACATGTGATCTGGATGATTCCTACTCTTGAAACATTCTTCTTTGCTGCTACCCCTTGGATCTGTTTTCTCAGTGCACCTACATATATACAAATTAATTTATTACTTTTACATGTTTCCTGATTCTCTTATCTTCTGTCTTCTGGTAGTACCATTATTCAGTTCATCACCCACCCAATAAAATAAAATAATTATTTTATAATTATTAAAATAAAATACTTTCTATGTCTTGAATCCAATTTATTTAAACCATCAGTATCATGAATGGTAACATTAGAAATATAAAGTATCCCCCMATAAATGATGTTTTTAAAGAACAAATTTATAGAGTGGGATACTTAGATCAAAATATTGATTTCGGATTTTAGTGAAATTTTCTCTTGAAAGATTTTCATCTTTGTACCCATAATAATACATAATAATATGTAATATGGCTCTAATTTTTATGGTCATTGTTGGATTACTGATTTTGTGTAATTGGAAATTTGGCATATTAATTTATCAAATTGCATTTTATATATTTGTAAATTTTTTAATGAAATGCCTCACATCATTCTAATAATTTAAGTATTTTCCTTTCTAATTTAAGAATTCTACATACCCTATGAGAATTAAACTTTTACATGGTCAATAAATTACATATATGTTGATTGCCTATGAAAATAGCCTTGGTTACTTGTCCAGTATCTATYCATATATTTTGCCATCAGGTTTTTTATTTCCTGTGATGTTTATAATGTTTTCTCCTTACTTAGTGTCTGAATTAACTTATTARCATCATTTATTATTTGCTTAGTTTGTTATTGAAATTTTTCATATATGCTTACAGAAAAACATTTTCTGATTAGGACCCTTCCTTGGAAAAGAAACATCACTTCTTATTTCTCCAGCTACTTGTTGCCACTTAAATAATCTCAAAATACCCCACTGGATGAAAATATCCTAGTATCCTATGTCTGTCACTTCAGCTCTGTTAGGCTCTATGGTGACATGAAAATAAAGTCTCTAGCTGATTTCATATTATCCAGTATTTGACAACAGGTACAAAGAGAAATTTAAGGGAAATAAACTAATTCTCTATCACAGCACCAGAAATAATAGGTAGCATGATATTCATGACAAGTAATATTTAAAATAAAATTTAGGGRCTTGGGGGTCAGTGCCCGGCTTACAGCGGAGGCCGCCATCTTGCCTCGCGGCACCACAGACAGCTAACATCTAAGGCCAGGTACACTGACAGAGTCCGAGTCTAACATCGCTCGGGTCCTATCCTGCCAGGCTCCTGCCTGCACCCAGAGCCTGAACAGGTAAGCGGGCAATCTTTATGCCGACCCACTGTGGCACCAGCACTCTCCTCTCGGGGGGCTGTGCCCGGCTTACAGTGGAGGCCACCATCTTGCCTCAGGACACCACAGACAGCTAACCAGACAGAGCCCTGTGGACTGAAAGCGCCAACATCTAGGCTCCAGCAGTCAAGCCAGGGAAGCTCCTGTCCTACAGGGAATCACATGGTTAGACAGAGCCCCAAGCCCCACCACCATCTTGGAGCTGGTAGCCTAACCAGGTCACCATAGAGAACCAACAGACAAGCCCAGGTCACCATAGAGAACCAACAGACGAGCACAGGTCGGTGGAAATAAAGAACTGATTCTTNGTAGCCAACATCAAAGTAAATGGAGAGAAACTTGAAGCAATCCCACTAAAATCAGGGACTAGACAAGGCTGCCCCCCTCACCATATCTTTTCAATATAGTACTTGAGGTACTAGCTAGAGCAATTCAACAAAATAAGGAAGTCAAAGGGATACATATTGGAAAGGAAGAAGCCAAACTATCACTATTCACAGATGATGTGATAGTATACTTAAGTGACCAGAGAACACCTACAGCAACTTCAGCAAAGTGTCTGGTTATAAAATCAACTCAAGCAAATCAGTAGCCTTGCTATACTCAAAGGATAAGCAGGCTGAGAAAGATATTAGGGAAATGACACTCTTCACAATAGCCACAAACAATACAAAGTATCTCTGTGTGACTCTAACCAAACAAGTGAAAGATTTGTATGACAAGATCTTCAGGTCTCTGAAGAAGGAAATGGAAGAAGACCTCAGAAAATGGAAACATCTTCCATGCTTGTGGGTTGGCAGGAATAATATAGTTAAAATGGCAATCGTGCCAAAAGCAATATACAGATTCAATGCAATCCCCATCAAAATCCCAACTCAGTTCTTCATAGAGTTAGAATGAGTAATTCTCAAATTCATCTGGAATAACAAAAAACCCAGGATAGCTAAAACTATTATCAATAGTAAAAGAAATTCTAGAGGAATCAGTATCCCGGACCTCAAGCAATACTACAGAGCAGTAGTGTTAAAAACTGCATGGTATTGGTACAGTGACAGGAAGGCAGATCAACGGAATAGGATTGAAGACCCAGAATTGACCCCACACATCTATGGCCATTTGATCTTCACCAAAGGAGCTGAGAACATTCAGTGGAAAAAAAGATAGGCTTTTCAACAAATGGTGCTGGCTCACCTAGAGGTCAGCATGCAGAAGAATGAGAATTGATCCAYTCTTATCTCCTTGTACTAAGCTCAACTCCAACTCGATCAAGGACCTCTACATAAAACCAGACACACTTAAACTAATAGAACAGAAACTAAGGAAGACCCTTGAGGACATTGGCTCAGGGGGAAATTTCCTGAACAGAACACCAATAGCTTATGCTCTAAGATCAAGAATAGACAAATGGGACCTTATAAAATTACAAAGTTTCTGTAAGGCAAAAGACACTGTCAAAAGAACAAATTGGCAACCAACAAATTGGGAATAGATCTTCACCAACCCTACCTCTGACAGAGGGCTAATATCTAATGTATACAAAAAACTCAAGAATTTAGACCCTAGAAAACCAAATAACCCTATCAAAAAATGGTGTACAGAGCTAAACAAAGATTTTCACCTGAAGAACTTCAGATGGCTGAGAAGCACCTTAAGAAATGTTCAACATCATTAGTTATTAGGAAAATGCAAATCAAAACAACCCTGAGATTTCACCTCACACCAGTCAGAATGGCTAAGATTATAAACTCAGGAAACTGCAGGTGTTGGCGAGGATGTGGAGAAAGAGGAACACTCCTCCACTGCTTGTGAGATTGCAAGCTGGTACAACCACTCTGGAAATGAGTCTGGTGGTTCCTCAGAAAATTGGACATGATACTTCTGGAGGACCCTGCCATACCACTCCTGTGCATATACCCAGAAGATTCCCCAGCATGCAATAAGGATACACATGCTCCACTATCTTCATAGCAGCCTTACTTATAATAGCCAGAATCTGGAAAGAACCCAGATGTACCTCAACAGAGGAATGGATACAAAAAAAAGTACATATACACAATGGAGTACTATTCAGCCATTAGAAGCAATGAATTCATGAAATGCTTAGAAAAATGGATGGAGCTGGAGAACATCATACTAAGTGAGGTAATCCACTCTCAAAAGAATTCCCATAGTATGTACTCAGGGATAAGTGGATATCAACCTAGAATCTTGGAACACCAAAGACACAATCCACATACCAAATGATGTCCGAGAAGAAGGAAGGAGTGGAACCTGGATCTGGAAATGCCAATGCATCAGTGTAGGAGAATACCAGAACAGGGAAGTGGGAAGGGGAGGAAGGGGGAACAGGGGAAGGGAAAAGGTCATATGGGACCTTTGGGAGGTGGGGAACCAGGAAAAGGGAAATGAAATGTAAATAAAGAATATATCCAATAAAAAAGGTGGAAAAAATAAAACTGTTGTTCAACTGAACATATAGTATGTCAGCAATCATGTTCAACTTAAGAAATTGCTTCCTTTAAGGAAAAGCCACTAACACCTCCTCTAGAGGGAAACTGAGCAGACCAAACTGTTTACATATTTTATATGGTGTTTTGTCCAGGAGGAGACGCAAGTTTGTGCCAGTGTATGGTGAGACCAATTGCACAGTATTCCTGTCAGATTCCCATTATTTTCACTTTCAAATTATCTTAAATTTATATCAAAGGAAATAAGGGACATAGATAATTATCTTATTGTGAGGGACTTGGTTAGGAGAGGAAAAGTTCTAATTTAATTTCATAAATTTCCTTTGCAATATTTTCATGTGAAATATTGTCAGTGAAGAAAAAAGAATATTGAAGATTCATGTTGGCCCCTCAGCCATATCCTAATCACTCTACTAAAGCAAAATAGAATGAAGAGTGTGCTCTTCTTAGACCATTTTCTGAGGTAATCATTTGGGAAATTTTATTTCAGCATTATGAGTATTTAGGAAAATATGATTCTATTATTGCTCATGAGTTTGTATCATCTTAATTAATTAGCTTACATGCAACTAAAGTGTAGCCTTACTTATTGATTTTATAAATGAAAATAAACATGATTTGCTGAATGGTGTAATGATTTAAGCCCTTATTTTCTGTCTTCATATAAAAATAAATTGTGTATTTCTTAATATGCTTACAATGAGTAAACCTATAAAGAAACAAAACAATACTTTTCAAATGTAAAAGAGTTCTCAAAATTATTGCTGATTTGTCTTTATGAATGCCTTTGGATATCAGAGTTTATGTCTCTCATGCTTACAACATAAAGCTGGTAGTGTTTTCATATAGTCTACTTATGTCTTTTTGCATTTTAAATCAACTCTGGCTCAATAATATACAAATATAGAATAAAGACTATATAAAAGTTGTTATACTTGATTTTTTGGGAAGTAATGATGAAAATGAATATATATGTATAGTGTAGAGATGTAATGTTTCTCCTAATATTTTGGTTCTAGGTTGTATCCTTATAACTCACAGATACAGATAACCAATTTAATTTATATTTCAGCATGTACCTGACTATCTAAAATATTTCTGAACATGAGAATTTATGAGTAGTTAGAAATATATCCATTCATATTATATTTATAAAAAAAGAAATTTCTCTTACATGTTTACAGAAACATAACTACATTTCCTTTACAGAAATATAATCATATGAGCACATTAAGACATATTAAACAAGTTTATTTTTTATATAGTATGTACTCCTTGCATGTGATGTCACAAAAATATAACCAATAGGCACATGCAGATGCATTAGAGTACATGTACATGCAGTTTTGGAATACTCAGGAATGAAGAATTGTGTTTCATTCAATTTTGAATTTAATTAAAATATCACTTCAAGGTTTTTTGAATATTGATAAAGTATAATTGGAATCTATTACTTGCATAAATTTGAAATTTCTTAATTTTTAAATAAGTGACCAAAAACTTATTTAAGCAAATCCTTAAATTCAGTTTTCAAAAAGGCATAGGAAATATAAAAGAATTCAGTGTCACAGTACTGCCATTTCTAATTTTATCATTTTTGCTATTTGATATAATATTAATATGCAGTTTCTAGCAGATAACTATTATATGAAAATTAACTCAATTTTGACGTCAGCAACATCACTGTATTAATCTGCAATATTTTATTTTTGCAAAAATAGAATTTTTATGAAGGAGGATTCTCACATAGGCATACAAATAACATTTTGTATGTTAAGGATTTTTAAAGTGATGTAACCAGGCAAAGCATAGACTTTATTCAAAAGAAAATATAAATAGACACACTATAGAATATTAAAACAAATGTTCAAAGAGAAGAAAAAGTTTACCTAGGTTATAGGGGTGTGTGTAAGGATAGATACATGTAATATTCTACATCTATGCTTAAAAATAATGTTACATTTCTTCAAAGCTCTTTAATTTTTTACTGACAGAGTAGTCTGTAGTGTAGACTTATACACAAGTAGACTAGATACTCTAGCATCTAGGGCCTATGTTATATTAACAGAAGCATGAGTTTTTCCTTACAGTTTAACTAATATCCTTTTGTATCCTTTTAAATACGTGTAATVTCAGAGTAATAGCATTGTTGTGCTACAATTACTCCATCCTATACCATAAATTTATTTCTACCAAAGGTAAAAAATAAATGATGGATATAAAAATATCTGATTTTGTGTCAGCAACATCCCTGAGGATGAGCAAATATATTATCCTATAACCAAGCATAGCTGGAGAAGTCTCTTTAAGGCAATCAAATAGAGACCATATTTTTCATGAGCCTTTGATATATACATGTTCATTGCATCAGTGTTCAGATTATTATTTCTATATAATAAGGACGGATCCCAAATGATACATAGAAACCAGACCACAGAGGAAGTTCCATGGACATTGTTACTCTCAGATTTCTGAAGAGTTCTATGAGGAGCTAGATAAAGGGTTAGACCATCTACAGAGTCACCTTGAGTTAATAAACACTTGCATTTTGGGAAGAGATATAGGGATCAGAATGAATAGTTGTGTGTACCCTGTGCTCACCCATGATTTATCACATTCAATGGTTGAAATCTTAAAATCAAAGAAGTGTGAATGTGGAATCCGGAGAAACAAAGAATCAAAAGCTCATCTCCTCCTTCCTCCTCCTTCAGCTCTCAATGATGTAAAGGCACATAACCCACTGTTTAACTCAAAGTTTACTTTCAGTAAATAATTTGTGAATAAAAGAATGGATGAATAAGACACATCCGCTTTGATCGTGATTTGTGCTTTCTCAGTTCCTCRCCCACACATGTGAATATAGCCAGTTTCTGCCCTTGATTTATTTGACTCAGTTGGGTTATCTTCACACCTGAGAAAACAATTGTCTTTAATATATCAGGCAGTATTGGCCAGCATATTACTAAAGCTCCTCTGGAAAATATCTAAAATTGTTCGGGTCTATGCAACTGCCCTTACATTGCTTCTTAACATGCTTTTTACTTTGAATATTATCAGAGCAGTAGCTCCATCTCTAAGGTTACACTGAATATGAGGACATGATGCAAAGTAGGGAAACTGGCTTGAGTCCCGGATCTCTAAGATGATTAACCACAACAACCTTAGGAAATGTTAAGCTAGGAAATAGAGCTTTYCTTCTGACACAGTTATGTGGAGGACAAGTTGCTTATTGCTAGTGAGAAAGTAGTAGCTATAAATAAATTACAACACAGTTTTTGACATGCCCTTGATGTTCCAAGCCCATGACTTAGCTTACAAGATGTGATATATTTGAAAAGAATAAAACTATGAAGTCAGAGAACTTCTGTCTAGGCAGAGAATTGCCCTTTAAGGAAAAAAATTCTTTCTGTATATGACCTTCATTTTATTTTATTAGTGTTACAGAAAATCAGATTACTCACTGACCTACAACAAATCATGTTGGTGCCCTGTGACATACTAACTAATGCTAAAATCTCCTTCTTCATTTTTTTGGGGGGRAATTCTTCTGAATATTGATCACCCCAAATATAACTCACTTTGAAATGCACCCTGTGAAGAATAGCATAGCCATGGAAAATAACCCATCAAAAATTCACCATAAGTTCAACAAAAATACAAAAGCACAGTCTTCATCCCGTACATTTCTGGAAAGAAATATCATGTAGTAGACTCAAGGCRTGTATGCATAATGAAAGAGGAAAATGTTAACATTGGAGTTACTAGCTAAAGAACCTGGACAAATATGATTTCTTTACATTGTAGAACCATCTTCCTTCTGCACTACCAGTTTCTTTTAATATGGGATAGAACTCATGTTTATCTCCACAGGAAATGAAAATTTCCAGCAGATTAAAATATATATTCTGTTGTAGYGAAGAAATRTATTCTAAATCAAGAGGTAGTTGTTTGAAGCACATGTGRTCAAAACCTGAATTGAGGACTTCCCAAATGTTAAGAAAAGACTTCATAACCTCATGATGAGTTTGAACATACAAATGTCCATAGAGGAAATGTGATTAAAAATTAATTCAATAGAGCTCAAGAAAGGGCCTTGGTACGTGGAGAACAATGGAATTAGGAACTATGAGGAAGTGGCAGGGAAAGGTAGAAAAAAAAAAGGAGTTTGGAAAAACTGCCCTGATAGGCTTAAATAAAGCATTCAAAGAAATTCAGCTACCAAGCATGAGGTCCAATCACATGTTACAACTTCGTGAGGACACAAAAGGGAAAGAGCAAGTCAGTAGAAGCAGAGGAAGGAGGCAAGACCACAAAGACAAATAAGGGCACCAGGAGACATAAATGATCACTAAAAATTATCTGGCATTTATTCGTATTTTGGCATGGTAATTATCTACCAAAGCTGAAATTACAGTATTCCTCTGTGACTCACCATAATAGGCTTAACCAGGTGCATTATCTATGAGCATTCTCTTTTAGGGGAAAAAAAAAGGACAATCATGGATCTGGATGTGAATTTGAGAAACAATAATAAGTGAAAGTCCCGCCCCCCCCCCACCCCAGTGATATTTATGCAGTGGTCCAATCAAAATTGCATAAATTACTGATTTCAATTGCCAGGGAAAGGGGTTAAATTTAATACAGCTAGACAGCTAAGCAGCTGCTTTTATGATTTAAATAAAAGCAAGCTGAACCCTCGCTGTCAGCTCAGTGATATATGACTTGTTATGGGATGTTTCCAACCCTCGCTTCCATATGGCTGCCTACACATTAGGTAATGCTCCCTGCCTCCAGTGCAGCCAACTTTCCAGAAAACATCTGGGTCTCATTGTTGTCCTATTAGCTACAACAATGCCTTCTATGAGCACAAGAGACTCATTGGATAGCTCGGCATCCACTTCAGGATCAAATTAGGAAATTTCATTGATAATTTCATCCTGTTTACACCAGAGATACTATATGCAAACATAGAACAAGTCCAGTCCAAAAATTTTCTTTACACACTTTTTGATACTCACACAGATAATACATCTAGATTAATTTAATGGTTGGAAATAAATATGAGTGTGTGTGTGTGTGTGTGTGTGTGTGTGTGTGTGTGTGTGTGTGTGTATAGACTATTCCTAACTGGGTGCATTTTTGTCTTGCTTCATTCCGAGTACCCTGTGATAGAAAGATCTATCATCTGCACAATTTCTTACACAATTCTTTATATTTCTTAAAATCACAATCTTCTGAAAAAATATTCAGTATAAAGGAAAAGGATAACTTTGCTAATCTCTCTCTCTCTTTCTCTCTCTCTCTTTCTCTCTCTCTCTTTCTCTCTCTCTCTCTCTCTCTCTCTCACATACACACACACACACACATACATATACCACAACACAACAGCAACAACTGATACCCCTTCAATATTTAAAATGTCAAAAGTAGCAATGTTTAAAGGAATATAAACATAGAATATTAAATACCTATTATTTGAATTTGAGCATATCTTTCAACCCAGTGAGGCAAGCTTTCATCTCACAAATAGGTCTTAGAACAAGAGTATCTGAACTCTGCTAGGTACCATTCTACAGATACTATGGAGGAAATCTTTGTTCACAGGACTTTCCATTCTAAGTTTTGCAACAGCCAACAAGAATTAAATGCAAACTGTATTCACACTGTATTTCATAATCCCAAATTAATATTGTAACCTGAAAATTTTGCATAAGTACACCATTTTAAGTTGCTCTATCCACTTAGATATAGCACTTCAAAACAAATTTTACTCTTCCCATTGAAAGATGTCAATGATGAAGAAAAATAAAATGGTGGAAGAGACATAACAATCAAAGCAAATCTGAAGCTGACCACGGGAGTTTGAAATATTTTCTGTCAGGAGTAGTGGGACAATCAAAAGTGTTCTTTCTTCCCACTCTATAAGAGAGAATAAGGCCTCTTTTCCTTTTTTTTCTTAAGGGAAGCATATTGAATGCATTCTGAAATTCATAAAGTTCATTGAAAATATCTGTTTAGGTGAAAACTCTATATGTAAATTTTATGTCCTGAGCCCAGGAAATTTCAAAGGCTTTACCTGCTGATCTCAAATGCAAGTTGATAAATGGTGATACCTTGGTAAATGCAAGTTGTCTTACTTACAACAGATCTGGTGCACAGCCARTGCTTCACAGATTGTGGAGAGATAGCCATGAAGATACAGGTCCCCCACAGTACACAGGGGTCTTTACCATACTCTTTAACACACTTATGTTCCTGATTTGGAAGCTCATTATCTGAGGAACTGGACAGAAACCCATTCCTGGTGCCACTTGGGGTGAGGAATCTTTGCAAATACCTCCACTCTGACTCCACTTCAGCTGCTTATTCCTAACTACTTCCCTTTGTTTCCACAGCTAAACCTATACTTGTGTTGATCTACCCTGGACTTGACCTCAGGGCTATTGGAAGTAGGAGAGGATTGGAGGAGAGCAAGTCTCACTCCCAGCACTCATGAAGCAGAGGTAGGTGGATCTGTGTTGATAGGAGGCCTTTGTAGACTACATAGTAAGTTCCAGGACCTTAGAGTTACATGAGACCCTGCCTCCAAAACAACAGCAATACAGCAAGTAACAATGGAAGAGGTGCAGGAGAGTTATTTTTATAAGGTATATCCTTTATTTACATTTCAAATGTTGTCCCCTTTCCTGGTTCCATCCCTCCACCCCCCAAATACCCCTAACCCCTCCCCCCTACTCACCAATCCACCCACTCCCACTTCCATGTCCTGGTATTCCCCTATACTGGGGCATCTAGCCTTCTCAGAACCAAAGGTCTCTCCTCCCTTTGATATTCAAGGCCATCCTCTGCTGCATATGCATCTGKAKCCATGAGTCCCTCCATGTGTACTCTTTGGTTGATGCTTTAGTCCCTGGGAGCTCTGGGGGTACTGGGTGGTTCATATTGTTGTTCTTCTATAGTGCTGCAAGCTACTTTAGCTCCTTAGGTCCTTTTTTAGCTCCTTCATTGGGGACCCTATGCTCAGTTCAATGGTTGGCTGAGAGTGGCCCCCTCTGTATTTGTAATGCACTGGCTTAGTCTTCCAGGTGACAGCTATATCAGGCTCCTGTCAGCAAGCTCTTGTTAGCATCCATAACAGTATCTGGGTTCTKTAACTGTATATGGGATRGATTCCCAAATGGGGCAGTCTCTGGATGGTCTTTCCTTCAGGCTCTGCTCCACACTTTGTCTCTGTATCTCCTCCTGTGGGTATTTTGTTCCCCCCTTCTAAGAAGGACCAGAGTATCTATATCTTGGTCTTCCTTCTTCTTGAGCTTCATTTGGTCTGTGAATTGTATCTTAGGTATTCGAAGCTTCTGGACTAATATCCACTTATCAGTGAGTGAGGAGAGACTTTTAATCTCCTTATCTCACATGTTTAAACATTCAAACCTCTAAATAGGATAGGTTGGGTGATTCTGTTTCTTTACCTCTGCTTCCYTGATCCTAGCGGTCCACRGATCTATTGAGATCAACTGGATCATGAACTTCTTTTGAACATAATTCATACCTTTTATTATACTTTGAGGTRGCAGTTTGATCAGAAAAAAATGCCATAGCAAATGCATTTTTCTATAAGTCTTTAGTCAACAGTTTTACATAATAAAGTAGCCCAGTCACTTAAAATGCATGGTCCATTAAGTCAAATAGTTCCTAGTGGAGGTTGTCAGACATTCGATTGGAATGTGGATCACCCAGACATGCCCAAATTATCTGCAACAAGAATGTTACCTTGCAATTCTGGTGAGGGTAAAATGAAAGGTGATTTTTCTACACATCTTTCTCCTCTTGGAACCACATTTCTGGTCATATGGAAATGGTTAAAAGCTATGCAACTTTATGGCTCAAGTACAACATGATGAAGTGCTCAAAGCAGTACCAATCTGACAATCAAAAACAATGCAACAGGAATGTATGCATTTACTGCTGACTAAAGAAAATTCCAAATAGTATTATAGAAAATAGAACATTTTAAAATACTCCTTTTATCATTTTTTCTTCCCAGTGACATATTTGTGATATAATAGTATCAACAAACAATCTATTCTGGCTTTGCTTTGTTGGTTTGCTTATTTGAGATAGAGTCTCATGTATCCATAGTTGGCCTAGAACTTGCTATATAGATCAAAGCTCTGCCTGCCTCACTCTCCTGGATGCTAAGATCAAAGACATATACCATCAAGTTAAGGTAAGTTGAGAGAAAGCWTAGACATTACAGGGTTTATTTTATTTTTAATTTTTATTTCTTAAGTAATTAAAAATAATTCTTCTTCTACCTATTGAATGCTTACTTYTCTTTTTYACAACTACCCAATAGATCAGTTTGATGGCAATGCCCCCCACCATTAACTTCCCTTCTTCATCACAGCCATTTGCTCCCCTTGTATATAAGTAGCCCTGGAAACTGACTAGCAACTTCAACCTGCTCTTTGCAATAGCAATAAAGATGTCACAAATGCCATATGTCCTTGGACAAAGAATGATGGAGGCTCACTGAATTCTCTGATTCCCATTTCTGGTAGAAACAGAACACTCCTGTATCATTCCTTTTCCTCCATCTCTGGCTCTCCTCTCTGAACTTGCTCTGTTAGCCACAGTATCTGAAACATATGACAACATATCAGAATGCCCAAGGAACAAATATGTGCATTTCTCATTTCCATTGAACTGGTAAACAAGATGCTTGAAGAGGATCCAGRAGTGATCAGCTAATTAATGCCATGGTGTCTAATGAAGAAAATAGGTTTGTTTGTCATTTGGAATTTTGGTGCTAAAACTGTAATTTTGGGACACAGCTGTGAAGTGAATCTACATCTGCCATCAAGTAGAGCTAATTGGAAGAAAAGTTTACCTGACAAAATTACTTCCATTACCAACTCCTACATGTGAACCTCATGAAATCACTGTAATAATGGGGATATTGAATATTAAGTTTGCAATCACACACAAGTATACTACAAATTTCCATCTGGTCTTTCACATAATGTCATTCTAACAGTAATAATTGGGAGCAAAGAAAATGAATATAGGAGAAAATTTACAGATGCTTTAAAGGAAAGGTGAACAAAACATTGTAAAGGACAGATGGAGCCTATAGAAAAGAAAGACTGAATAAAAAGTCGTTGTTCAGCAACATTTGAATGGATAATGACAACTTGCCTTCATATTACATTGACTACCACCCAGCTCTAAATAAAAGTGAAGTTTATAGTACATTTTACTAAGTGAGGTTACACAGTCTGAGAAAKAAATGAATTGCATGTCCTCCATCATATATGAAATCCAGAAAATTATATATATATAATTTATATATATATAAATAATTTGTTTATATATAAATAATTTGTATATATATAAATATATGTATATAAACAAATGCTCATTTGAGGAGCATTTAAAGGAAGAAAAGAGAAACAAAGGCTAAATATCAGGGGATGAGGAAGKTGTAAATGCAGCCAATGGGACATGAGTATGAAAAAAGAAAAAGAAGCTCATTGTTCTAGCTAGTTCTACTGCTAATTAGTCCTGTATTTTTGTGTTTCAGTAATGGGTAAATGYGTAAAAATATATCTGATACTGACAATATGAACTATAACGTGAAACTTCACTGATTCTGATCCAAATGTCTGTGCTGTCTAAAAGTTTGTTTAGGTTTTCAGACATTGGGTCTSCTTAGTTTCAGTGTGTGATTTTTTTTTGTAAGGTTGTTTTTTTTTTTTCCCTATTAAAGGCTATAATTAAATAAAAGAAACAGACACTTGTGATTTTCACATCAGTAGTCCACAAAAAGTAAACTAAAGTAATTACAAGAATTCTAAAAGAAAAATCAAAGATATAGAAGAGAAATAAACTTGCAGATGGTTCTGTGAGGATTCATTGTTCAAACATATGACAGCCATATTAAAATGCAGAGGACAAGTCATTTTCGGGTGTGCATATTTGCACTCAGAACTGAGTCTGAGTGGCCCACTTGAGTTTAGTAGTGAGACCATATCTTATGACGCTGAATGGTAAGAGAAATAAAATGAGATAAAAGAAAACAACATAAAAGCAAATAAAATATATGGGTTAAATGAATACATCTACAGAGTCAAGCACAGTTTTGGGCATGAATGCTTGCTTGAGCGTATGGTAGGAAACAATACCTTCAGGGGCTTGGGTGATTGTTCAGTTGGTTCAGCATTAAGAGCTGAGTTAGGATTCCTGAAATCTAAATGAAAAGCCAGGCATGACAGCTGGTGATTTTAGTCSCAACCTTGGTATAAGAGTGCAGACAGTAGATTCCCTGACAGCTGGTGATTTTAGTCGCAACCTTGGTATAGGAGTGCAGACAGTAGATTCCCTAAAGCTCACTTTCCAGCCAGAAGGCCTAACCCAAACTGTGGGCTTCAGGTTTAGTGAGTGACCCAGAATCAAAAACAAAAGTGTGAAGTAATTAAACAAACAAACAAACAAACACAAAAACAAAACTACCTGATATTCTGATATCTCAGTCTGCCTTGCTGGGATGACACCAAGAAAAGAAAGAAGAGGCAGCAGGGTGGGGTGGTAGGGGGAGGAAGATTTCTCAATAGTTATAGACTGCATTTAGGATATTCCGTGGTGACTTTTACAAAGCATTTTGAATGTATTCAATGACACCATTCTATATACTTAAAATGTTTGTGTAAATATGGTAAAGTTTGCATTTCAACCTTAAATTCATATGATAGACTTTGCCACAATTACCAAGAAAACAGAAGGCAGGCAGGGTGTTTTGCAAACTGTAATCCCAGTACTTGAGTTCAAGTCCCACCTGATCTTCATATGGAACTCATTCCTCTAATAAAGGTAAAAGTAACATAAGAAAGTTCTTTTGTGTGTTTGTTTGGTTTTCCGGGTTTTTTTTTTTTTGTCATTTTATTTGTTTACATTTCAAATGTTATTCCCCTTCCCAGTCTCCCCTCCATGAATTCCCCAGCCCTATCCGCCTCCCATCTGCCTCTAAGAGGGTGCTCCCCCATCCACCCACCCACTCCTGCATAACCCTYCTAAGCATCAAGCCTCCATAGATCACGCACCTCCCCTCCTTCTGATATCAGATGAGGCAATCGTCTGCTACATACGTAGCTGGAGCCATGCACTGGCCTGTGTATACTCTTTGGTTGGTGATTTAGTCCCTAAGAGTTCTGAGGGGTTTGGTTAATTGATACTGTTTTTCTAGTGGGGTTGCAATCTCCTTTAGATCCTTTAGTCTTTCCTCTAATTCTTCCATTGGAGTCTCTAGGCTCAGTCCAATGGTTGGCTATGAGGTGCTGTCTTAGTGAGGTGCTSGCAGATCCTCTCAAACRGTATCAGGCTCTTGTCTGAAGGCACATCTTGGCATCAGCAATAGTGCAGAGGTTTGGTGTCTGTAAATGGAATGGATAATACAGTGGGACAGTCTCTGGGTGGCCTTTCCTTCAGCCTCTGCTCCATTTTTTGTCCCTGTACTTCCTTTAGACAGTGACAATTTCTGGTTAAAAAATTTTAGAGGTTGGTAGGTGGCTCCATCCCACCTCTGGGGGGCCATGTCTACTGGACATAGTCAATTCAGGTTCTAGCTTCCTGCTGTTGGGTATTCAAAATAGCAATCTACAGGTTAGGAAAAAGATTTTTATCAATCTTATATTTGATAAAGGGCTAATATAAAAANCTGAGATTTCACCTCACACCATCAGAATGGCTAAGATTAAAAACTCAGGAAACAGTAGGTGTTGGCGAGGATGTAGAGAAAGGGGAACACTCCTCCACTGCTGGTGGGATTGCAAGCTGGTACAACTGCCCTGGAAATCAGTCTGGCAGTTCCTCAGAAAACTGGATAGGATACTTCTGGAGGACCCTGTTATACCACTCCTGGACATATACCCAGAAGATTCCCCAGCAGGTATTAAGCATACATGCCCCACTATGTTCACAGCAGCCTTATTTGTAATAGCCAGAAGCTGGAAATAACCCAGATGTCCCTCATTGGAGAAATGGATACCAAAAAATGTGGTATATATACACAATGGAGTACTATTCAGCCATTAGAAACAATGAATTCATGAAATTATTAGTGAAATGGATGGAGCTGCAGATCGTCATACTAAGTTAGGTAACCCAGTCTCAAAAGAATACCCATGGTGTGCACTCACTGATATTTGGATATCAGCCTGGAATCTTGATACAAAAAAGACAMAATCCACCTACCAAATGATATCTGAGAGGATGGAATGAGTGAACCCTGGTTCTGGAAAGGCTCAATGCATCAGTGTAGGTGAATACCAGAACAGGGAAGTGGGAAGTGGTGGATGGGGGAACAAGGGGAGGGAAAGGGTATAGGGGACCTTTGGGTGCGGGTACCAGGAAAAGGGAAGTGAAATGTAAATAAAGAATATATCCAATTAAAAAAATACTAAATTAATTAAATGGGCAAAAAAAAAAAAGAAATGTCTCCATGAACACTGCTGTGTTCTTTAGTAAACTATATCCCCTGATACTAAAAGCTACCTGTTGATAAATAACATTAAGGTATGATATTTCTCTCATCATATGTAAATCTACTTGCGGATAATATCTCCTCATGTTTACAAATAACCAAGGTAATATAAAATTAAGGGCTAGATTGTTTGGGGAGTAGCAATAAATACAATTTAGGAGTTTTAATACAATGTGGCTAATATAATTTTCCATTTGTAATTATGTACACAATATCTCAATATACTAAGCTTCCTACTATAGTAGAATCTGCTACTCAACGGGCTTTAAAGTAATATTCTATTTATTTTAAAATTTAAAAGTATGTCTATAACCCATAAGAAATTTGTTTTAGAGATATTTCTAAATGGAAACCAATTCAAAAGTCATTAGCAAAACTTTTTGAAGTGAATGGAACTATATATATGAGTTGGTTAGTTTTTGTCATCTTGATATTATCTAGAATCATCTAGGAATATGTAACCTCAATTATTCATTCTTTGCATTAATATTTATTCATGTGTAGTAAATGGTAAAAATCTATGGAAAATCATTATATTTACATTTAGTG
Source organism: Apodemus speciosus (assembly GCA_002335545.1). Lineage (NCBI taxonomy): Eukaryota > Metazoa > Chordata > Mammalia > Rodentia > Muridae > Apodemus > Apodemus speciosus. Next base: position 21,079 of record BDUI01009721.1, on the reverse strand, counting down.
AATGTATACATTTATAATTATGAAAAATGGGCTGTAGACAGCATAAAAGGTAGGAAATAGATGATGTTTTGCKTTAGAGAGTCTCAAGAGGCTAAGGGTTCCTAGCAAATAAGGATGTTTTGAAAAATTTTATCATTCAGGATAATGTCTAAGAAAGGTTAAAAAAACAAAACAATAATAACAGCGTATTTAGGATTAGATTCTTGAAAGGACGTCAAAGCTATTCTGCTGAGTCTAAATGACTTGAATCAGCAAATAAAAGAGATTAGGAAACAAAAAATTGGGGAAAACGCCATGAAGAGGTAATAAAGACATTAAAAATCTCTGCCAGGCAGTAGTGGTGCACACCTTTAATCCTAGCACTTAGGAGGCAGAGGCAGGCTGATTTCTGAGTTTGAGGCCAGCCTGGTCTACAAAGTGAGTTCCAGGACAGCCAGGGATACACAGAAAAAATCAATCTTAAACACTGAAGGAATGAGACTCAATGATACTTGCTGTATTAAACKTTTAGTAAATGACAAACAGAAAATTGGTTGCAAATTTAAGTGTTTATTTCCTCGAAGATCCTAAATATTGAATATAATATAAATACATTACTGCTACATAAAGTGGGAAGAAATAATGTATATGTATGTATAATACATGCAGATATTTCTCTTGCTAAAATTCATTTTATATTCATTGAAATTCAGTTAAAAGCATGCTTAATACCACATAATTTTCAGAAAAGTAAACAATTCCATTATAAGGAATTTAAAAGAGGAGAGTAAAATTGAAGTGTTATAAAGAAAGCTATCATAATCATGTTGTAACTGCTCTACTATGTGAAGTGCAGTTGTTTGATAACTGAAACAAAAAAAATAAATAAAGTTCTGAGTCACACACTTTGTTTCTTTTCTCAGCTTAAAAAAGGAAAATGTCATTGGATACTTAAAATTTCTTTCAATTTTCAAATATTTTTCCTACTTCTATGTGTTTTGTCAAATACATACAAAGAGCTGGGATCAATGAGATTCATTAATTCAATCTTTAAAGAGAAGTATTACAAAATATATAAAGAGCAATGACTGTGTGCTTGTGATCTTTATAGCCTCTCTTGAAAAACTTACCTGAAATTATCTATTGGAGTCCATTCTTCAGTTTTCATTCATAACATCTTTGCCATAAAATGTTTTTGAGTAAGCAATATTTTTCAATATATAATAGGTARCTTTACAGGAAGATTGAATAATGAGACTATTTTTGAATAATTTATAAGTGATGTTTCCAAAACAAAGTTATAAAACAGAAACTAGAAATAAAATGGTTTTGCCTAAGGTAAGATGAAATAACAAAAAAAAAAAAAAACTTTGTACAGAAAACGTGTGAGCCACTTGAATTTATAAAAAGAACAGTAAAAGCCAGAGGGTTTTGAATAAGTCTACATCTTCTGCCACACATCATGGATGCAAATTGTCCTACACTTTCCTAACATTTAGTATCACGGAATATGCTTTGATTTTATGCTAGACATATAGAAAATAATGGGATGAAAAATTAATTGAAAAAAGGGACTTTCCTTTACCTCAAAGACCTTAAACCTGAACTCAACAACTGCGTTAGAAAAGTSTAGCCAGTGTCAGTGGAACATGATTAACCTAACCAGTAAATGATTTAACTTTCTCTAACTTATCTGCTTTTAAATAACTTGTGAATTGTGTTCCCTATTTTAAAATATATTATTTGTGAAGTAAGACAAGTTCTTTAAGGGT
>BDUI01009719.1:38478-53072 GCA_002335545.1 Apodemus speciosus | reverse complement strand
AGCAAGCCAGCAAGCCCCTTTCCTCCACGGTTTCTGCTTCAAGCTCCAGTCTACAGTTCCTGCCTTGGCTTCCCTGGATGATAGACTGTAACTTGGAAGATAAAATAAACCCTTCCCTTCCCAAGCTGCTTTTGGTCATGGTGTTTATCACAGCAACAGAAGGCAAACCAGGACATTAGACCTTGTCTGCATTAACGTATTCAGACTATCAGCATGGAAGGATTAAAGGATAGAGAATTCTCACAGCCCGATGAGCATACCTCAGGCTTTCTGTCTTCAGTACCTAGAAAATAGATTGCTCTGTATGCAGGAAGCAAGGAATGATGAGCACCAAACACAAAACTGTTGCTGTTGACAAGTAGGAGTAATGGTAGACACCTCCTCCTTCAGTACCTCCAGCTTTGTCTTCCTTTCAGTTAAAACTTTCCAACTCTCCCAAAACTAAACGATTTCACTAAACTGCATCCAGCTATATACTGTCAGTGAAAAAGCAAATAGAGACATCTACTTAAGATTTCGTATTAATAACAGCAAAGGGAGGGAAACCGGTACTGTGAATTCTAAGCATCTTCTCCTTCAGTAGATGCCATTTTGAGGTTGTTTCACTTTGTTTTAATTTGGTTAGCCCTTCCAGGGGAGAAATGAAACCTACAGAGCAAACATCCTTCCTTTTGTCTCAAAAAGCTAAATGGTTGCTTTTCCTTTTCTTGTTTTTTTTCTCCCCAAGCTATCATCTGGAACACATTAATTTTGTTGCAGATTGCCTGGAATCATGGTCTTGGAGAGGGCTTTTAGGAGAACCACTGGGTGTATTTCTAAAGGAAACCAAAGTGACTAGAGTTGACTTGCTTTTGGTTTTTAAGTTGTAACTAATCTACGACAAAAATTAACGTGCTCCAGATGATAGATGGAAAACATATCAAAAAATCCTAGCAAGCCACATTAAACACAGGGACTGTAGGGATGGCCAGTGCACATGTTTAGTATAATCTGCGGCACAGTGACCATCAGGTGACACTGTCAGACACTCTACTCTGTGCATGGATGTGACTTTGCTCTATAGAATTCTTAGGGTCTGCCCAGCTCTCAATCCACAAGTAACTTAGACTTCCACCCAGTGCATGACGSCCTTGCCTCTTGATATCTTATCAACAGCTGTGGTAGGGACCATCTTGTGACTCAGCTAAGTAGAAGGTCAAGCTGGATTGCCTGATGGTCTTCGTCTCCATGGTTTAACTTTATTTCATGACCAAAGTCACAAAGCTTTTTTCTCCCCCTCCACSCCTAAGATGGACATATATTTCACCACCTTCCAGCTAGGACTAGAATTTCTCTTAGAAAAAGAATTCTATCTGGGAGTGATCTCAATAAATCCAGATAACGGCAGACATGCTCRGATCACAGTGTCTGCRGCTTCAGAAGTAGAGATGTCACAGAGTGGTGTGAGGCCTAATCTAGACATGACACTCATAAGAGGAACAGATCTAAGAACACTGACATGGCCTGTCCYCGAGGACCTGATGACTTCAGCAGTCACCCACAGAAATCAAAATGAAGTGCTATGAGGTAGACTGTGCTCATTCTTCTTGCACACAGAAAGGAAACAGAAGCCTGGACAGGTAAAATGACCACAAAAGAGCTAGAACTGGGACATTTATGTAGAATTCAAGGCTCAGGCCCCTTTTTATTTAAATTAACATACATTCATGTAAAAATTAATGGGTGTAGTGTGTCCTCAAATGCTACAAAACTATTACTCTGCCCTTGTTCTCRAAAAAAATCCATTATCGGATTCCCTAGGACATATCCTCTTTCATTGCCTTYGAATGTGTTGGGCAAAATCTAGAACCAAGCTAAGCCCATTGGTTAGCTCCAGGCCTTCCAGACAGTACCCCTGCTTCGGGGGAGGGAGTGGTCTTCAAACACAGAGTTGATTGGTTTTGTCTTTTTCACTGCTAGTTGACTGTAATCTAGGGTTCAGCTTTCTTGTCTTGATAAATGATGGATTTCCTACTCAGAGTCCCCCCTGGATGTCTTCCTCTTTCTCGATTATGACTACCCATTCCTTTCCTAGATGCTGTGCTCCTGGCACACAAACGCCTTACCTTGCAAAGAACAGAACAATGTGAAGGATAGAGGTGTGCTTCCCATAACAAAAGCAATGACAACAAAAAGCCCTAATGATTCATTCAGTAGTCTGAATGGCTTGACTGTATGGGGCAGGGGCTGTGAATTAATTCTCTCTGCATCTTCAGCACCAAATACAACATCCTGGCAATAGAGTGTTCAGTTAAGATATATGCTACAACTGACCAAATTGGCATGACTTACAAAAATAATATTTATGATATTACATACAGATTCTTAAAAACTACTAATATTGTAGGAATGGAAAGTATTGAAATTGTTGGTATCAAACATTATATTAATATGAAGTTGGCTTTTAAAATACTACCTGTATATTCTACTATGAAAATCCAGCATTGAAATCTTGGCCAAGGGTTAATGAAATTAAGTAGAAATATACATAGAGAAAAAAGTTGGTATTAACTTCTAGTAAGTATTCAAAGAAAATGACAGATATAAAAATGGCTATTATGTCAAGATAAGGGATCTTGGTTTCTCCAGGCAAATATTTTATTAAAAATACTGTATTTATTTTATGTGTATGGGTGTTTGTATGCATATATATGTCTGTGCTCCACACATGTATCTTGTGCTTGCAGAGGTCAGAAAAGGGCAGTGGATCTAATGAAACTGGAGTTATAAATGGTTGTGTCATCTCTCCAAGTCCCAAATTTTCTTACAATTAAGAGAAAACTCCAAGTAAATAATCTATGTTTTAGAGCAAAGAGGTAGAAAAGTTGAAAATATCACATTTAAGTGAAATAGTTTTAAAATTGCACCTCAATACAATTTTTATTGGGAAATTTTAAAWTTTTTTATGTGTTTAAACTAAAAATGGGCAGTTAACCCATGGATAGCATGACAGGAAATTAATCAAAACCCTCTTCCGGGGTCTGGATATTTATATGCCCTACTCCAAAATTCATATATTGTATCATAGCCTTCAAGGTGATAATAGTCTTACATGGAGTATTGGGCAGGGGTTATTAGACTATAAGGTTGCAGCCCTCCTAGATGGGATTAGTGCCCTCATTGAAGCACCCCGAAGCATTCTCTTGCTCCACTATGTGAACATGTGATCTATGAATTGAGAAGTAGGCCCTCATTGGTCAATGTGCTGTTTCTTTGACCTTAGATTTTCAAAAGGGTTGTGAGGAGGAAAAAYCTGTTGTTTACAAGATACTTGTCTATGAAATTTGATGATGGCAGCCACAACAGACTGCAGCCTGACCCTTCAATGCCACATGGAGACAGAGTACCACTGGAGCTTAGCTGTGCTGGCACACAGYCATCTACAGCCTGGGCAGGGCAACTCGGGGCCCCCGTGCACCAGGGCTTTGATGTCTAATCTAAATTCATCTAACTGTTGACGGCAAGCACACCTTCTTACTGTCAATAGTTCTACAGCAGGGTTTCGTCTGTTTTACTGTCTATCTAGGTAAATGTGCCACCGTTCTCCCGAGGAAGCCCTTGCTGAATCTTCTGTAAGGTGTAGTTATCAACACGGAACCCAGGACAGTGGGTTCCTGTTGCTTTCTTTCTGTCTTGCACTCGAAACCTTCTTCCCTCATCTAGCAATGGAGGCTCAGCCGCCTGCTTGAGTGTCCTGCTGTGGCCTCACTTCTGCCTCCTCCCAGTCTTCTGATGAGGGGTGCTGTTCCCAGTGTTGCCTGTATGAATCACTCCAGTATCTCCTGCTGGACATTACCACCAGGACACCAGATGCCCAGGGAAGCACTTCCCTGCCTGGGACTTGGCCCCCCAAGGACTTGGACAGAATTCTACACAGACTTCCAAACCTTAGCCCAGGCTTTTCTSTCTATCAACTGTAAGTACCTAGAGACAAAAAAGAAATTGTTCACTTCTCTTCCCTCCTGTTTCACCATAGTTGAAGAGAAAACCCTAATATGAATTCAAGGAAATACAATCCTGAATCCAGAAGTGTAAGAAACACCTCCCACTTCGACACTGTTCTAAAACTCCTGGGTTTGGGGATCTTAGGTGAAACAAAGTGCACAACACACTCCCTTCAGTGATGAATTCAGAAAATCCCCTGTGGCTTCCTCCTCCTCTGATTTCTATTTCAGCCCGCGCCTCACCTCAGCAATGCAAGCTAAGAGCATCCTACAGGGGGAGGCACACTCTGGTTAAATTTACTGATTATTTTTGCTGGGTTCTAATTTTTTTATCCTTTGATCCCTAACAAAATCAATTTATCCATTATTTTCTTTACCAATTATACTGTTTCCTAGCTACAAATAAAGGAAGCAACCACAGCCTAACCAAACTCAGGTGGTGAACTCACACCAAATAACTGAAAAGAGAGAACCATGCTGCCTAGATTGATATAGGATTAAAACAAGCTAAAAAGAACAGCTGAAGGGCAGRCCAAAAGCGGCTAGTTGGTAATTGCTCCTGAAACTCTTAAAGCTTAATTCATATTACTTTGTCATGAACCTTAGGATTATAGTTCTAGAATACCTCCAGCAATATCGTGGTTGACAACTACTGCTATTATTGTCTCTCCAAGTACAATTCATTTTCCTAACCTGGAATGCTTATCAAGATACCTGAGAAGTTAATTACCTTCTAAGATTTGAAATCACATCGCATTGAGCTAAAACCAGAGCATACAATGTACAGCCAAGCATTTTCAATAGAAAAGACATGACTGAACTACAGAAATGTTTCACTTCCCCAAGAGATGGAAGTCCAAGTGGTGATGGCTGCTCTTGTTGAGTTGGATTCCCACCWAAGCTCCCAAGATGCCTTCCTGGGCCTGAATAAGAGAAGAGTAAGAAAAAGATAACATAATAATTTGACCACTAAACTCTTTAAAAGAGATGATTTAATTATTTTTTAACATTTCTTCATTCATTGTAGGTGTTGTGCCTGTGTTTCAGCACCAAATCTTGCGTTCATAAAAAGAGAAAGGGATGTAGAGAGTTTGATATATGGCGCTGTGGGGGAAGGGGGTGCCTAGGTGGGCCCATACCCAGGCATCCCTTCCCCCAAGGGATCAGACACACACAGACATGGTATAGAATAGAGTTTATTCAGGGCAGAGGATGGGAGTTNGCTCGTAGTGGCCTCTGCGGCACTAACGGCATTTGGGCGCCCGCCTCGGGCCCCTGCGTGCTTTCTTTCCGCGGGTAGACTTGGGAACAGCAGCTGGCTGTCCCTTGGCCTCGCCAGCCCTGGCCCGGGCCCCGGCGCCGGCAGATCCCTTCTTCTTCTTGTTGTTGTTGCTCCCCGCATGGTCCTCGGTTGAAGCCCCGCTCCCCGCTTTCTTCTCTGGGGTGACAGCCCGGCCACGACCGCGACCACCCCTGCGGGGTTTGCGCGCCCGGGACGCGGTGGAGACCGCGGTGGCCCCRGCCGGTGGAAGGCCTTTGGAGCCGGTGCGCGCCCTCTTGGCGCGCGGCTTCTTGGACACGCTGTCACCGGGTTCGGACTCTTCGCTGTCGGTGTCGTCGGAGTCTCCCTCTGATTCTGTGTCTGAATCCTCGTCCGATTCCTCATTGGATTCTAGATTCTCCTGGGAAGCCAGGAAAGCCAGGACCTCGGATAAACCACCTTGGCTGTGATCGCACTTCCGGCCGCCGCCTCCACCGCTGCCCCACCTGCTGGCTTCTTCCTCTCTCACGGCTTCCACCATATCTTGCGCAGCCAGGAGGGCCACCAGCTCCAAGAGGCCACCCTGGTGGCCCTCGGCGGTCCAGCCTCGGAGCAGACCTAGCCCAGACTTCTTTCCCTTGGGGCAGTTCTCAGCTTCGGCCAAGGTAGAGATACATTCCAGAAGATTCCCATCCTCCTCCGCCTTCCTCAGGACCATGGCGTCCACCTGGCGACCTGCCTCCTCCACCTTGACCCTGGGCCCAGAGGTGTCCTTGGCCATGACGGACAGGACTTGCGGAAGGACATCTTTTTTGTCTTTCTTATCGCCCCAGCCGAGGGTCTCAATCACCGAGGCGATTTTTAGCATTTCCTCTCTGGCCGAGGGGTCAGCGGGGTCCGTATAAGCCACGATAGCCACGAACTCGGGGCTATCCATTCCCTCCTTTTCGTGCTCTCCATTTTCCAGAGACTCGCTGTCGGAATCGTCATCGTCCTCGTCATCTTCGTCGTCGTCATCTTCTTCTTCATCATCTTCATCTTCTTCATCGTCATCATCATCATCGTCCAACTCTGTATCTACCTCCACCGCGGGGGTATCTCTCACGGCCAGGAGCGCGACTAAATCAGGGACGCCGCTCTTTTCATCCTTGATGTTTAAGCAGATGGACTCGGTCCCGGGAAGGTCTTTCTCTATCTCTTCCTTCTTAGCTTTGTCGGTGACAGTGACAAGTGCCAAGAACTCGCGGGGGCCGTCTCCTTCTTCCTGGTCACCCCGAAAGGCCCACTTCTTGGTGAGCTCTTTGGCGGCCGCTTGGAGCGTGGCATACAGGGCCCTCTGCTCCTCATCTACGCTCAGGTCCTCTGCGTAGATCTCCTCGATGACGATACCCAGGCTGTCATCGGAAGAGTCTTCCGACGCACTCCTGGCTCGGCGCCCTCCCCGGCTCCTCTTCTGGCCCTTCTGAGCCTTCAACTTGTGGCTTCTGGATCGGCGCTTGCCTCCCCGACGGCCCCGACGGCCGCTCCTAGCTGCCCCCTCAGAAGAGCCAGCCTTCTTGGCCTCCTTCCCTAACCCCTTGGCCTGGGCCTGGGCCTCCAGGACCAGAGGGATGGCTATCTCTCTGAAGTCATCCATGGGCCTTTCATCCAGCAACAGGCGCCTCATCTGCCTGAGGACCCGCGCGTCTTGCCCGCGGTCCTTACTCAGGATTTTCCAGATCCCGTTCTCTCCCCTAATGTGGACAGGTATGGCAGAGTGATCCAAGTCGGCCCCAAATTCTACAAGGGCGGCCTGAGACTTCTCCTTGGTCACAGCTCTCACCGTCCGAAGCCTGTAGTTGCCCAGGGGCTGCAAGTTCGGCCTCAGGGTAGCTTCGATGTCCGCCTGCTGCAGGCGCTCAGGGATGCCGGTGATCAGGAGGGCCCGGTGCACCTCCACCTCCAGCTCCTTACACCAATCTTGCAGCAGGTTCATAGTCATGGCGCTGCCCGGTGGAGGCTAATCTTAGGCGGGAGGGAGCCCGAGAAAGGGGTGGGCTGCTGAACACAGACTAGGACGGTCCCACTCTGGAAAGGCCACCCGCAGGGTTAGAGTCCGGACTCCGGGTCCGGAGCTCTAGGCTACAGTTACCTGCTAGCTTAGCGGGRCGCAGCGATCTTCCCCCGGGGCAGTCCGAGGGTCCGCAGGGGGCTTACGTGTGCGTTCTCCGGGCTGACCCGGGTTCCTCCTCCCTTCCCTTGGTCCCTGACAACCTAGGTGCCTGGACACTACTGGTGGGGTACAGGAGGGCGACGATCAACGCACCTGGTGGGCGTGGGGGTGGGTAGGAGCAGCGGCTCGCCTGTGCTGGCGCCGAGTCTGGAGTGAGAAGCGCGCACCCTGGTCTAGACGCTCAGCGGGGCCGCTGCGGAACGGCAGCGTCAGTCTGCGCCTGCGCGAAGCCAGCCGCCTCCCGGCCCCCTCCCGCCGGTTCCCGTCTCCATAGTAACACTGCGGGCAGCAGCTGGGGTCTGCCCGGCGACGGTCGCAGCAGCTGCTCTTAAAGGGCCAGGTGGGAAGGAGGGCTTGGGGACCGGTGAGCCAAGAAAAAGGACAAAGTCACTGTGGAAACGTCTGAAGATCAGTCTCGCTGCAAGGGATAGAGACCGCCCTTGAAAGAATAGCGGCTTCCGCCAGGGTCATTTATTTTGGTTGAGGCAAGGTCTCCCGTAGACCAGGCTAGCCTTGAACTTGCCAAGTAGCCAAGGATGGCCTTGAACTTCTGATTCTCCTGCTTCCGCCCTCCTGCGATTACAGGCCTGAGCGATGCCTAGCCTGCGCTNTTGCTTGCTTGTGTGTGTGTGTGTGTGTGTGTGTGTGTGTGTGTGTGTGTGTCTTTCTTATGTTTGTTTGGTTTTTTTAATCCTGGTTTCTTTAAGGTGTTTGTCCATTTGTTTTTCAAAAGAGAGAAAGAAAAGGACTAGAGTTAGATGACTAGGGAGGTCAGAAGAATAGGGGAGGATTGGAGAAGAAGAAAGCATGATCAAATTATATTATATGTAGTTTTGTTTTAATTAAATGAAATTAAGACCATTAACAGTCCTGTGAGAAGAGCTAACTGACCCTACAAGTGATGTTCTCTCAAGGGACAACAAAGTCATGACAAAGATAATGGAACCTTCCAACTTCTCTCCTCACCACAGCAGTCTATACAGGAGTCAAAATAGGAAATCTGAAACTGGGCCTCAAGGTATGGTCCTGCCGGCCCACATTCTTGTGAAAGCAAAGAAGGACTAAGCAGGAAGTGTCTCTACCTGGTCACCTTGGTTCTGAGGCCTTGGGCTCTAGTGGAGCTCAGCAGTCGCTGTGACTTGATGCCRTTGGCCTCACATTGTCAAGCTGTGGCCACTCAGCTCTCTTGGAAGAGAGGGAACAGAAACCCTGACCTTCCAGGATCCGCCCACAGATCTCCTCTAGCAGAGTGAATGCTAAGGAAAAAGAGGAGTGGCAGAGAAGAGACTGAGATGCAGAGGAAGAGGAAATGAGGAGGGGAGGGGAGAAAGGGAAGAAATCCCTGATTTGTAAAAATAGCAAGAGGCTGGGGAGCACATGAGTGTGGTAGCACACCTGACTGGTGTACACGAGGAAGTCGAATCAATCTCATCTAAAGAAAGGGAGGAAGAGAGGGAGAAAGGGGGAAAGGGGAGGGAAAGGAAGGAAGTTATTTATATTTGGCTTCCATCTTGGAAATGGAAATGAGAAAGAGCACTCAAGGCGAGAGGCACCACTTGACAGAATCGAATGGCTTTCCAACATCCACAGGCCAGACTTCACAAATCCKTTGGAGATCTATTTCCGACCTGAAGGGTGGGGAAGTCACAGGAAAGGAGAGGGCACGGAAGTCAATTACTTCTAGGCAAGCTGCCCAAAGAAGTTAAAAGTATAAATACAGGCAAAAAATAGAAGCGCAAGCTCTTTATCTTCCAATCAGAGTTTCACAAGTGCACCCCACTTCCTCTAAGGCTAGGTCCAGGGCACAGCACTCTTTAAAGAAGGAAAGAGAGAGTGAGTGAGCACTGTGCACTTGCATAAAGAAGGAAAACTGTGCTGTTGAGAAGGCCACATGCATAGGATTTGGGGACCAGAATGCTGGTGTACATGGGGGATACCAGGCTCTATTTGAAATCAAAGAAGTAGTTTTTATTAAACCAGTAGACTAACTTACATGAATAGTATATTTGGCCATTGACAACTGGTTTTTAACGTGGAAAAATTACCCCAAGAGATAAATCCTTTAATGAACAAGTCATTTAGCAGTAAGCCATTTGTCATGAATGTTTCTGATTCTGCTGTCTACAAAACAGCAATGAGAAAACAGAGGGAGACGGGAAGGTTATTAAGATGGCGTGAGCATGCCTGCCCAGGGCTGGTGTACTGTGAGCACCACGGAAGGACTCATTCTCATTTACAAAGCTAAGGTAATTATCATTAAAATTGCCTTTTCTGGCTAGAGCCCTGTTATTACCCAGTTCATGGTATTCTCCTCCCCAAATTAGGAAGTATCATCTGTACTCAGACTTACRAGGGCAGCAATCCCAACTCAAGCCATCAAGCAACCTTACTTCTCAGTCAGTATATGAATGCCATGCAGACAACTCTCTTCTACTTTCCAATCCTAAAGCTTAATATTTGTGTAGATAAAAGGTAGCTCTATGGGCCACTAGAGTGACACATAATAGGTATCTTAATTAAGGACTCTTGGATACCTTCCATTCAAGGCTTTATCTCACCCAGAAAGATGCTTAAAATGAAGCTTCCATGAGTGTTGGGTACCTGGGGGCCCATAGAGACAGATTTGAGAATGGTGATAGCAGTATGCATTTCATTCCATCATCAAGGATGCATCATCACAGCAACCATGTAATAGAGACAATGACCTGGAAGTGACCCAGGGGGGTGGCTGAGCAATGGTCCAGGAAACCATGCCGTGGCACACTAAGCATCTACGAGAGATAAAGTTAGGATATTTACAAACAAGTTGTTCAGCAAATGCAGCAAATTACAAATCACTCTATAGCATACAATGCAGTTTTGTTACGATATTTGATAAAAAAGCAAGAGTAAGGATGCTTTAAAACACTAGCTGTTGTCACCCAGTTCACTGCACAAAGACAATTGATTTGCATTACATACTTACAGAGCTGGACCTATATTGGTATTCTCTAGAATTAACATAATTATTTCAGAGCCAGGAAGAGAATCCTTAATTTAAGTTTGTTATTAGTTTCCATGAAGAAAACGAAATATTTTACCAAACCAAGAATAAATAAATGTAACTAGGAAGGACAATTGGAATTGAACTTAGAAGAAACCGACCTGAGTTTCTAAGCCCAGAAAAGACATTAACAAATGAGATTTAGTCCTGCTTTTTAATAGGTTAAGTATGACAAGGGCCAAAATTAAAAAATATGGTCCCCAGAGCCCTACCTTTCCACCTACAGTATCCATGTTCCTGTGTATTGTGGGAATAACAGACCTCACATCTCAGGCCCTCCCTGTCAAATCTGCTAAAAAAAAAAAAAAAAAAAAAAAAAAAAAAAATGTCGATGTGAATAAGTTTTCCTTTTAACCAACTCACCCTTACTGGCCCAGGGCCTAGCAAGCCAGGGAAAATTTATCAAATAATTTTCAAACCAAATGGTTTCTGTCAGCTTCGTGGATTTAATAGTTTTACTTTACGCACTGTCTTAGTTACTGTTTCCTTACTGTGAAGAGACACCATGTCCAAGGCAATTTATGAGAGAAAGCATTGGGCTTTCTTACAGTTTCAGAGGGTTGACCACCATGGTGGGAGGCATGGCAGTGAACAGGCAAGGCGCTGAGCAGTAGCTGGGAGCTGACATCTGATCTACAGTCAACAGRCTGAGACTGTCATGAGCTTCCAAAACCTCAAAAATCCCACGCCTACTGAGAGAACACATCCAACAAGGCCACACCTCCTAATCTTTCCTAAAAAAAGTTCACCAACTTGGAACCAAATACCCAAGGAGGCCAGTCTCATTCAAACAACCAGATCCACTACCAATAACACTGACCCATATTGTGGAGTAGATTGTTCACTGTCCCACATTGCCAAAAGCCCTGAGCCTCCTAAGTAAGAGAGAGCAATTAACTTAGAGGATGAGCTAGTATAACCAACATACTCCTTATGACAAACTTTGATCATAATAAGTAATCTTGAGAGAGCACTAAGATCATTTAATATAAGCACACACTTGTGGCTCCAGTATGAGGGTTCATCTGATTGTATAGTTAAAGGTCAATCTGTTATACATAGTGAGGCTCAGTTCCACCAGGCCTAACCAGAAAGGAAAGAAGGAAGGGGGAAGGAAGGGGGAAAAGAAGGGAGGAAGGGAGGGAGAGGGGGAGGGAGGGAAGAAAGGAGGGAGGGAGGGTGGAAGGAAGAAAAAAGATAGAAANACTAGACAAGGAAAAGCTCTACACCTGCCCTGCCTTAGCTTCTAGGTTTTTACATTATTTACTATTTCTTTATTTTTGATATTATAATTTAATTACATCATTTCTCCCTCCCTTCCCTCTCTCCATAACCTCCTGGTTAGTTTTTCAAATTCATGGCCACACAACACACAGACACACACACACACACACACACACACACACACACACACACCATATGACATCCTTTGAGAGCTCTGGTGGGGCTATGCATTGCTGTGAGCCTGCTGTGGGAGTAGCTGTGGCTGGCTGGGCTTGGGAACGGAGCCATCTCAGGACAGTCTGCGCACTAGTCATCTCCTTCCAAGCAGTGGAAAAAATAATGTCCAAAGGAAAACCCTAAGTCACTGTATGTGTGTGTGTATGTATGTGTATACATATATATTCCTAAATGTAAGCTCTTGATTTGTATAGTTTTGCTCATATGTATGTCTTCAGGTTTGACCACTTGGTATTGAATAGCCAATTTGGTGTACTCTTTCTGGGGAGCCTAGTTCTCCTACCCTCAGCATTCCTTAGTTGCCTGCAGTTCTTCGTATAGGGTTGTGGCTTTGTGGTTTTCCCACTACCCACGCAACAAGAGGGAAAATCCTATGCCTTGCATTGGAAACCTAGCTTTCCGTTTTATGGTGAGGCCAGTGACATTCAGCAAAGGGAAGCAACTCACCCCTGATCCAAGCTAAACTAGAGCCCAAATCACTGTCCTTTTCCACCTTCCATCTTCTGAGTTAATTCATGTGGCCAGCAATAGTTCTGAACAACGTGTGAGCCGTAGGAAATTCATAGCATATGAATAAAAATTGTTTTATTCATACCAAGTTGGAGCCACAAAAGAGAAAGAAATGGGCACAACCTGTTTTGTGGTTTCTAAAGCTGGATAGCCTCCACTTGAACCCCCTCTATGGAACTCATGAATCCTAAATCGGGACCCATTGGGAAGGGTTTATCTAAGAAGCCTTGCAGTGGATGAGGGGGTGGTGAAATGAATTGGCCTCCTCTTCCCTCACTGGTCTCCTTGACTTCCAAAAATAATACTCTGCTCCAGCTGTTCGTTTATTTGTAGGTAGTTGAAGGAGAAGATTATAAACTAAGTTCAGGCACCATGAGGGAGAATTGTTACCTCTTCCAAGTCTAACACTGAGCAGCCTTTCTTGTGACAGTGCCGGATGAAAGGCTTTGGGTGCAGTGTGGCTTTGACTCTGTGCTCCACTGCCTGGAAGGAGACTAGGAGCACAGACTGTCCTGAGATGGCTCAGTTCTAAGCCCAGCCAGACACAGCTACTCCCACAGCAGRCTCACAGCAAAGCATAGTCCCGACAGAGTCCTCAAGGGAAGAAGCCTCACCTGAGAGCCACATTGCCTGGATCAGATCAGCAGTCTCCAAACAACCCTGCTGTCCCCAGGCCTCAGTGGCTATGTTTAAAAAAAAAACAGCCCAGTCCATTAACATCTGTGCTGTTTGCTTGTTGTGAATGCTGAACCCAAATTCTGCAGGTATAAGAAGGACTTAAAGAAGCACACAAGGTCCTGACTCTGGGTGCCACACCTGAGAGTCACTGGGGGAAACGGYCTGCTCCATTGTCTTAGTGCAACCTTTATTAAGGATCCCTGTGACACAGGGACATTTTATAGAAAGGTTCCTTTCTATAAAGGATTTCCCTGAGAAGCAGGAAGTGGTAGACTGTTGAATTTCTCATATCTATGCTTTATTTTCTCTACTTGAGTGCTATCAGCTACACCACACGGACCTCCCTTCTGTCTTTCAGACAAGATACATCACCAAACCGGGCAAAGGAAGGGTAAGACAGCACAGCTGAGCACATCGGCTTGCCTGTGGAGCTCGGGAAGATGAAAATGCCACCARAAGCCCCATTCTTCATGCATTCCACTCTAAAACAACTCAGAAGAGCCATACCTTCCAGAGTCCAGTCTCAGGTTCTGCARCCTCTGCCTGCCGAAAGGAGCTGGCAAGGAGAGTGGACTGAAACTGCGACAGAAACATTTGTAAGTATCCAACCAAAGCAACCAAGAGTATTGCCAATTATTTCTCTAAGGCAAGAGATTGTGAGACAAAAGTAACAAGATGTCTGGCTCCAGCACAAGACAGTTCTTTCATACATGAGGCAGATATATTCCTGACTTTCAAACCATCCTCGCTCCATTTTCTAAGGTCATGGGTCAGCAAACCAGCTCCACCAATGTCTGCCCTCAAGGGGAAGACAGCTGCTGCGCCAGCCTTACGATGCTTTTTAGTGTTTGGGGCAAAAGCTGAAAACAAGACTTGTATGCAACTTAGAAGTGAACTTTCAATGTCCACTAAGCTAGTTTTTCGGAGCACGCCTTTTCAGKAATGTGTTTCAGGAGYTCATTCACTGTGGTCRCCAAGGAGGGTGGCTGGTGGCCACAACAGAGCAGTGTATGCAGCCTGCTCTGGTCCRTACRGACAAGGTGAACTGGGCCCAGAGRCACCTGAACCACACCAASAGCGTACTCCTCCGCCAGTCCTCCGCCAAGCAAGCACGGGATGTGGCCACACATGAYGCACAGTGTGCRGAGACYAGAAGTTGCACAGGAAGGACAGGAGATCTTCACAGCCCACCACGGAATAACCCACAGTCATCGCCCAGTGGCTTTTTAYATATTTTCTTTCCATCRAAAATCTATTTCAGTCCCTTTAACACTCTGTTCCTRTTGTCTTCTCATTAATCTAGTTAAGCGCATTGAAATCCTTACATGGCAGACAGACACAATCAAGGCAGAACCTACCTGGCGGTTTTCTGTGCATTTCTGTTCTTCCTTATTTGTAGGCAAGAAAGGAGAAACATTAGGCTCTCGTTTCTGCTCTCCCTAGACT
>BDUI01009717.1:28754-39874 GCA_002335545.1 Apodemus speciosus | reverse complement strand
TTCTTTTTTCCAAGACAGGGTTTCTCTGTGTAGCCCTGGCTGTCCTGGAACTCACTCTGTAGACCAGGCTGGCCTCGAACTCAGAGACCTGCCTGCCTCTGCCTCCTGAGTGTTTGGGACTAATGGTGTGTGCCACCACAGCTGACTGAAATGAAGGTTTTTTGAATTTGGTTTGTGATCCATTTAGTCTCAAGATTCATTTAGATTTCTGTGTGTTTGTGTGTGGTGTGGTGTGCTTTGCACGCATGCTGGTTTGAAGTCTCAAGTGCATTTCTTCTTAATGTGAGTCATGATCAAAAAGCTGTGAAAGACACTTTGTCAGGTGACCTCGTTAAGCCCCGCCCCCACCCTGTTCTTAGCCATCTCACCTTTTTAATTTATTTTTTACAGTAACTGCTGCAAATGCAGGCGTTAACATTCGCAAAGGCTGCCTGCTGTAAACCGCCCCACCCCCAAGCTTAGGGCTAGACTAGACCCCTCTGTCCTCTACAGCACTGGCCCCATGGGCAGCCGGGAGAAGGCCCACGGGGCAGGCCTGGCCACTGCCATCTACAGTACTCACCTGGGCAGGCTGACGTTGACTGTCCCCACAGGCACTATCTCTAGGGATTTGCCCCAGAACTTGTTCTTCCATTTCATGTCTGGAATGCAGTTGGGGGAGAGACAGGGGGCAGCAGAGATAAGGCCAGAGTGATCCAGAATGTTCCAGCCACCCCCACCCCGCTATCCCTGACCTTCGTGGTCATCCAGCTCCACATCCCTCACCTTGCCAGAAGATGAAGTTCTCAGATTCTGCGTGACACGCGGAGATCGGGGGATGGTGGGAGACCTTGATGAGCAAAGACGTCCTTAACATTGTCCGTGACGAGCTTGGGGTCTTTTCCCAATATGCCTCCCTCCCACCCCAAATTCTCTGACCCCGACTTAGTTTCACAACAATCAGTAAGTCTTTTGTTGCTCCGGTTGCCATCCCGGCCCACATTCTCTCCTCCCTGCAGGGGGCGCTGTGTTCTCCTTGCTCCTCTGCCTTGCTGGCTAACCTTGGCCAGCCCTGCTGCGCGCAGACATTCCCTGCAACGTACCAAACAGGGCCTCCAGCCTATGCCCTGAAACCGGGCCCTCCCTGAGGACCGGCTTCCTCCTCCCGGTCTGATCACTGTTCCACGCTCGGGAAACTCTTGGCCTTACCCTCACTTGGAAACGGCTTCACATCGGCAAGCGGCTTCGTGTAGACATTCCTACAGCCTCACCTCCCTGCCTCCCTGTTCCCTGTCTTTCCCTGACTCTGGCTGCAGCCAAGACTTTCTCCTTACCATTCTGCTTTCTCATGGCCTTCAGACAGCGTCTTGGCTTCCCTTTGGTCTACGCAGCACCCCTCCCCTCTCACCTAGCATCCTCAGCCACTCAGCCACTCGCTCCCCCCACCTCGCCAGATATGCCAGAGCATGGCTTGAGGGGTAAACATGCAGGTCACGGGGGTGGGGGTGGGGGGCAGGGGGGTGGGGATAGGAATGGAGAGATGGCTCAGCGGTTAAGAGCACTGACTGCTCTTCCAGAGGTCCTGAGTTCAAATCCCAGCAACCACATAGTGGCTCACAACCATCTGTAATGGGATAATGATGCCCTCTTCTGGTGTGTCTAAAGATAGCGACACTGTACTAACATAAAATAAATAAATCTTAAAAACAAACAAACAACAACAACAACAAAAAAAAAAAACCATACTTGTCACCAACCCCGATAACCTGAGTTTGATCTCTCGAACCTATGGAAAGAAGGTAGTTGAAGCTACCCTCTGACTTCCATATGTGTGCTGTGTGTGGAACATATGTTCATATACACTTACACATATACATATAAATAAATGGAGTAAACAAGCATGTCACCAGGGGCCATTGCAGAGACCCTTAGTTCAGTCCCCAGAACCCACATCAGACAGCTCGCGACTGCCTGTGACTCTAGTTCCGAGGGACTCGGCAGTCTCTTCTGGCCTTTGTGGCTACCTGCACACACGCGGCATACATTCATAGACACATAGATCATAACTAAAAATAATAAAGAAATAACCATAACCTTGGCGACTGGGGAGTCGTCTCAGTCGTCAAGAACACTGGCTGCCCTCCCGGAGAAACTAGTTTTGGTTCCCAGCACCCACATGGAGGCTCACAACAGCCTGTAACTCCAAGTCCCAGGAGCTCTGGCACCCTCTCCTGGCCTCCATGGGTACTGCATGAACGTGACATAGGCATACAAGTAGGCAAAACATTGACAGAGATAGAAAAAAAAAGAAATGTCTTAAGAAAAAATCTTGGCCGCACAGCCACTCTGAGTATCGATCCCTGGCTTTGGCCTTATCTGTACACAGGACCTATAGCAGGAAGGTCCAGTTCCGTATAGCTCTACATCTAGGTCCTGGGCGCTCAGCCATCTTCTAAGGCCCTAACCCCAAGCCACCTGTCACGCCCTTGGCTCCTGCAGTCAGAGGGAGAACAGAGAAGAGGAGAAGGCAACTCCTTCCCCTTGGCCTCATCCCTGCTCCCCTCCCCTGTGAAGCAGCTCCCCTCCTCCCTCTCCGCTGCTCCTGAGCTCCCCCACACCTTTCCCTGCAGTCCTCCCCTCTGCATGGCCACTTCTCTCTGAACAAAAGGAGTTCCTGTTTCTCCCATCCTAAGCAGCAAGCCTTCCCTTTCTTTCCCCATACAAACACTCATAGCACTTTTATTCATAATCTCCCAAACAGGAAACAATTCAAATGCCAATCAAAAAGAAAATAAGCCAATTGCGATGTGTCCACACAAAGGGATATTCAGTGACAAAAGGAACAAAACTATCGGCACACTGGGCCATGTGAATAAGGCTTTATACAGTGACGGAGGCGTCAGCGAGAGTTCAGATTCTGTGGCCACACCGTGAGCCTTCCCTTCCTGGATGTGTGTCTCTGCTGGCATCCGTGGCCATCCTTTTCTGGCAGGACACCAGTCGCAGAGGTCCTCCCAGGGGTCAGAACGGGAGGCTTCTTCCTGATGTACGCTTTATTCTGCTGTGTAAAACTGTCATTCTCTTGCTGGCACACACCTTTAGTCCCTGTTCTCAGGAGGCAGAGGCAGGTTCAAGGCCAGCCAGGCTTACCTAGTAAGACCCTGCCTCAAAAAACAAAGCAAAACACCACCAACGAAAGCTAAACAACTATGCCTCGGCCCCTCATCCCCTCGGCAACCACTCTTTGTCTTCTCTTTGCCTTGTGACAACATTTCTTGAAAACAGTCTGCATTTTTTCTGGTTTTGAATTTTTTTCTTAAAACATTATGTGAAGCCAGGCGGTAGTGGCACACGCCTGTAATCCCAGCACTCTGGGAGGCAGAGGCAGGTGGATTTCTGAGTTCGAGGCCAGCCTGGTCTACAGAGTGAGTTCCAGNCACTCTGTAGACCAGGCTGGCCTCGAACTCAGAAATCCACCTGCCTCTGCCTCCCAAGTGCTGGGATTACAGGTGTGCGCCACCACCACCTGGCGTTCTGTTTGTTTTTGAGACAGGGTTTCTCTGTGTAACAGCCCTGGCTATCCTGGAACTCACTCTATAGACCAGGCTAGCCTTGAACTCACAGAGATCCACCTATCTCTCTGCCTCTCAAGTGCTGGGACCAAAGGCGTGCAGTACCACACCTAGCTCCCCTGAGCCATCTTGCTGGCCGGAAGAAGTTAACTTTCGTTAAGCTCTTCCCAGGCCTTGGTCAGGGCTGAGGCCCGAACCCAGGATTGACCTTCTGCATGCTGGGCAATCACTCTACCCCGAGCTCCATCCCTTCTCCTTCGGGGGTGGACCTCTTGGGGTGACATGAGTCAATATACATCAGTGTCTGTGAGCTTTCCCCAGAGCTTGAGAACCTGTATTTTCCAATGAGTGGTCACAGGCCAAAGTCTAGGACAGTCTTTATTGGAGCTTGGAATGTAAGACAATTCACCTGACTCAGGCACACTGAGAGAATGAGCTACAACAGTGAGAGACACCAGCAGCGGAGGTGTCCTGGCTACATTAGGAATCCTGCTCGCCAGCAAGCAGGACACACACACACACACACACACACACACACACACACACTCCTACACACACTTACACTCACACCGGCTCACTCCCTCCTGCGTGAATCTGAGGCCAGGCACCCCAGACTCCTCCCCATCTCTTGGGACGTCTGCTAAGCTGAGCCTGAAGGGACCACTGGTGGCGCGGGGATGGAGGGGCTGGACGCTGCAGGTGCTTTGCGGTTTGGGACCAGGGGTGTGACAGGGCACAGGGAAGATGCTGAAGAGAGGACAGATGGGAAAGGGGACATCTCCTCTCTTTCACTCACTCCAACCTGGCA
Source organism: Apodemus speciosus (assembly GCA_002335545.1). Classification (NCBI taxonomy): domain Eukaryota; kingdom Metazoa; phylum Chordata; class Mammalia; order Rodentia; family Muridae; genus Apodemus; species Apodemus speciosus. The sequence continues at coordinate 35,515 of BDUI01009717.1, read as the reverse complement.
GCGTAGCCAGCGCCCTGGGCACGGGAAGTCTGGGTAGCATCAAGGGGCCCTCTGTGTCCAAGGAAGGCACTGAAATGGGGAGCAGACCTGGGGAACCCGGCATCTCTCCCAAACTCTCCCAGATGCGCATGGCGGAGCGAGAAGGGTCTGACATGCCAGATTTGGGGTAACAAGACAGGGGGAAAGCAGGGATTCCACTTCCACCCCAGTGGTGGAATGAGAGTGTGCTGAGATACAGCCCCTCTGGCCAGCAGAGGCGGGGAAGGGCTGGAGCCCAGGCTGCCCCTTCACACTCAAGGGCATCGAGAGGGAGCCTGACCTCGCCCAAGTGTCCGTAGCAGGAGCTGGGGCAGGAGTGAGGACCTCGAGACTCCTGCCCCGAGGCCAGGGTTACCAGAGCACAGCCCCATCCAGGTTCCCATAGCCCGGCTCGGCACGCAGCCTCCAGTAGGTATGGTTGGTCACCCACCACTCCTTGCCGCTGCTGTCTGTCTGTCGCCTGGGAAGAGAAGCATCATTAGGTTTGGGTAGGGGAGAGTGGAGTCCAGGCTAGATCCCTGGTAAGGCCTCCCACGATCACCCTGCACAAAGCATAATGGCGCAACGCGCAGACGGTCTGCCGAGGGACCCAGGGCAGGCAGGGGTTAAGCACCTGAAGAAGCGCGCCTGGTGGACTATGTTATTCTCTTCCATCACCCTTCTCCGGTCTCGTTGGAGCTGCTCTATCCTCCTCTTCTGGGCTTCAGCAGCCTGTATGTTTCCCTCCTCCAGGTACCTGACGATCGATCCAAGCCTCGGTCAGGTGCACAGGCTAGTCTCGGGGGTCCCCCAACATGAAGTCTCCGCCCCTTCCCCATTTTAAGGAGCTCCTCGAGGAGGCCAGCCAGGCACTGACCTCTGGTCAGGCCGGAGCCGCGTGTCAGTGGAAGGCAGCGTCCGCTTCAGCTCTGCCGTCAGCTCGTTCAGCTCCAGGGCAAACTGAGTGAACCCGAAGTTGCGTTCATGGTCTGGGGGCATCGAATCTGGGGGAAGCAAGGAGCTGGGACAGGTGAACTATGTTAGAGCCATCCTCATCCCTCCCAGCCCTTCCTAGACACCCTACTTACTAGGTTTCCAAATGCACTGCCCACCCGGTGGGGGGCCTCGGTACAGTCCCTCATGCCACTTCCCGAAGAGGCGGTGGAGGACTCGGCCACTCCTGCTGAGCACTGCACCTTGTACCTCATGAATGTTGGAACTCCAGTACTTGGCCTAGGGTGGAGAAGGCAGGGCCCGAGTGAGGGGCTCTCCCTACTTCCCCAGGGTGTCTGGACCAGAGACCTCTCTCTGGGTGGAGGGGCGGGGTCAGGGTGGAGGGGCGGGGTCAGGGTGGAGGGGCGGGGTCAGGGCAGCGTGCTTACCTTGCAAAAGGTGATTTTGCAGTGGCAGGAGCTATCTTGTGTGTTTCGGATAAGCACTTCCCCATAGTGCTCGATCCAGCGCTGGCCACTCAGGATGTTGTGAATACAGGATGTGACCTTGTTCCACTCAAAGTGGTCCCCAAACCTGAGAGAGACAGACACATAGGGCAGCAGTCAACCAGCCCAAGGAAACAAGTGTCCGTTCTGTGAGGTATGACCCTTGTTCATAAAGTAGAGTCGCCATCACAGAACATCAGCGAACATGTCTGCATCCATTAGAAAGTCCCTGAGTGCTGTGCCCGAGTCATGGAAATAAGAATATAAGAGTCACTACCACTCTCTGGTTCTGGATTTTCTTGAGACAGACTCTCACTGGGTAGCCTGGCTGGCCTGGCTGGCCTTGGAATTTGCTGCATAGCCGGGCTGCCTTGACCCCCCAGAGATCCACTTGCTTCAGCCTTCTAAATGCTGGGATTAAAGACTGGGCCGCCACACCTGGCCCTTGCTCCTCTTAGGAGAAGGCCCCTTTCCTCCTCAACTTCAGCTGCCCATCTGTACAGTGGACCGAGATGAGGGTTTTCTGTTTCTTTTCTTTTCCTTTCTTTCTTTCTTTCTTTCTTTCTTTCTTTCTTTCTTTCTTTNTCTCTCTCTCTCTCTCTCTCTCTCTCTCTCTCTCTCTCTCTCTCTCTCTGTGTGTCTCTCTCTCTCTGTGGCACCTGCACCCATGCACAGGGTCTCCTTAACTAGAAGACAGGACCGCCCAGCTCTCTCCCTCAGCTCACCAACCTCAGTTCCCAGCAAGAGGCCCCTCCACACGTGTTCAGTTTGCTGCCCACACAAGGCTGGCTGCTCCTCGGAGCTGCGCCCTCCACCGCACCGTGGGCCATGGTGCCCCGGCACAGGGCGGGTCACTTCCCAGTCCCCTCTCCATCTACCTGGCAGCTGAGTTCTGTCAATAGTGATGCATACACGAGCTCCTGAATTCAGTGTGCCACGGGCTAGGTGCAGGATGTCCTCGGCTCTCAGGCGGATGACTTTAATAGCCTGATAATGGCCTCTGCCAACTGTTGCACACCAGCGCCTGAGTGTTCTTTAGAGATTGCCATTGTGAACGTGCCCGAGTCCCCCACGCCTCCCACTGCCTTCAGATTTAGAAGCAAATAAAATCCCAGAATGCACCTCACTTTCACCTACAAAGCACAGGATTTAACCTGCCCTGCCTTCAGTCCCATCTAACTTTGCTGATGTCACACACACACACACACACAGACACACACGAGACAAACCAGACTTCCAACTCCTTACCCAGGCTTTCTCCAAGCCACCCTTCAAGACCCAGCTAGCAGAGCTGCCCCCCACAGCACACCTTAGGGTGTGACTTTTAGTATCTCATGACTCCTGCTTTACTCTGCCTCCCTAAGAACCCGGGGCCACTGCTTCTTGTTCTTCTCCATGCCCTGGCTCCACTGGCCCACCTTCTGGTCCCCACAACCCAGGCTTTCCCCTGGCCCAGCCCCAGAAACAGTCCTCCCACCTCGGGGCCCACACCTGCTCGCTGATAAAACGGAAACCCCGGTCAGGCCGCTCGCACTCGTAGGTCTCTCCCAGGACCGGGTTGAAGGGCTTGCATCCCGCCCGGTGGTACGTGGAGGAGTAGGCAGAGACGGCAAAGGCTGCGATGTACACCTGTGGAAAGGCSGAGCAGAGCGCCCCAGGTGTAACGAAGCCCCGGGACCCGGCCAGCAGCCCGTCATCGTCATCATCATCGTCGTCGTCGCAAGCAAAGTCTGGGGTTTGGATGTAGTGCTCCAGCATCAGGAACCCACCCAGGGAATGACAGACAGAACCTGAGGGGAAACGGGTGGGCCCGAGTGGGTACCATGCGCTCGCAGGGGTCAGCCACGCGGCTGGCCTGGTCCAGGAGGCTGCTGTACTCCAGTTCCTCGCAGAGCCTCTGCAGCGTGTTGAGCGGTTCGTTGAGCTGCACGGGCATCGACACCTTGGACAGGTCTTTGCCGATGTTGTTGCGGAGGATATTCCACAGGCTCACGTCTGTCCCGGGCCCACTGGCAGCTGGCAGGCAGCGGCGGCGAGGGGGCCCCACAGCGATCCCCGGAACACATGCCCCTGGACCAAGGCAGACATTTTAGTCTCCCTCCGGACGCTGGTGTTCCAGACATGCCAGGCCCCGCTGCACAGGGCTGCCTCCTAACCTCCCGGGGCATCCCAGCGGTTGCCCGCTATGGGAGGTGACTGGGGCATCTGACTGCTCCTGATATCCTGGGGTTTTGCGTGGGCAGCAGGGCTAAGAACCACCCAGACAGGACAGTTCCACTGCTGTACACAAGGGCACAGAAGCTGAGCCTGAGTCTCATCCTTGCCTCTGTCCCCTGATGAACCAGATGCTAGGGTCCAGATCGTCCAATGTCCTCCCACTCTTTTGGAGGGACAGGGTGCCCTTGAGTCCCCTTGAGTTCTAACTCACTGTGGAGCTGAGAATAACGCTGATCTGGTCCTTCTGGCTCCACCTCCCGAGTGCGGGCATTACCGGCGGCATCTGCCGCCACTTTATGCAGAACTGGGCTCTGAACCCAGGGCTTTGTGCACAGGAGGCGGCGCTCTATGAACCACGCCACGCTCCCTGTCCTCAGCCATTTTTAGGAAAATGTCAAGCCCAAAGCCACTCTGCTAATGTGCTCAAGTGGAACCACGCGTCTCCCTGCCACACCCTATTAACCCTAGTGGAGTGGAGGCGGGCACCATTCCCAAGCCTGGTCTGCCCCACCCCAGGATTTCCCAACTCATGGTCCGGAGGTTAATTCTACAATCAGTAACCAGAGCCAATAGTCCACCAGCCACAACGGGCTGCCTCCTCATGACCTAGGACACGAGCAGACAGCTGTTGCACACACATTCCCAGGTCCCCCGTCTCACGGCCCTCATCCAGTTGGTACCTTTTTGATATCGGTCGGCTCCCCTGATGTCCAGCACCTCCTCAGACAGGCTGGTGGTGATCTCGCTAGCACATGACTCTTCCTCTTCAGAACCCTGGGAGGGGAGAATTGGTAGTAAGGGTAGACAGATTGGCAATGCCCAGGACCTGGTAAGAATGTGGTGAGCTAGCCCTTTGGTGGGAAGAGGGATGATGGGGGTGGGGGGGGGGGGGGGGGGGGAGGACTTTAAGCCCTAAGATGACATCCTGTCACGGCTGGTACCGGCTTGCAGAAAAGAGCGTGGGAACTTGGCGANGAGGCAGGTGGATTTCTGAGTTCGAGGCCAGCCTGGTCTACAGAGTGAGTTCCAGGACAGCCAGGGCTACACAGAGAAACCCTGTCTTGAAAAAACAAACAAACAAAAAAACAAAACAAAAAACAAAACAAAAAAATTATATGAATGAATGCCCACATGTAAGTATATGTACCATATGTCTGCAAAGACCAGAAGAGGGAGTGGGATCCCCTGGAACTAGAGTTGCAGTTCGTTGTAAACCACACTGTAGTGCTAGGCCCTGAGCCTGGGTCCTCAGTGCTCTTCACCCCCGAGCCATCTCTCTAATCCCTAGTTTCAAATTACATGTGTGTATGTGTGCACGCATATGTGTACATACAAATACACACACATACGCATAAGTATACATATGCATTTAGGCATGAAAAGATGGATCAGCAGTTAAGAGCATATTCTGGGAACCTCCTCAGAACATCTTGTAACTACAGAAATCCAAAGAAATCTAACCCTTGTCAGGGCGTGGTGGTACACGCCTTTAATCCCAGCGCTTGGGAGGCAGAGGCAGGCAGATTTCTGAGTTCGAGGCCAGCCTGATCTACAGAATGAGTTCCAGGACAGTCAGGGCTACACAGAGAAACCCTGTCTTGAAAACAAACACACAAAAACATGAAGTCTAACCCTCTTCTGTCCTCCTTCGGGGCTATATTCATATGATCTCTTTCACTCTCTCTCTCTCTCTCTCTCTCTCTCTCTCTCTCACACACACACACACACACACACTCACTCACTTAAAAAATTAAATGAGGGTGCTGCTGGAGAGATCTCACAGCTGCTGGAGCCCTGGCCGCTTTTCCGGAGTCTTCCTATGTAAACAAACTAGTCCAAGTTCAGTCTCCAGGATCCCTAGGGCAGCCAGCGTGCAAACATCTCTTACTCCAGTTCCAGGGACCCTGATGCACTCTTTTGTCTTCTGCAGAACCAGGTAGGCAGTACTGTGCAGACATCAGGCCAGCAAATCACACTCATATGACATGTGATGTATGTGCATACACTTCTGTATATACCCTGTTCGTCTTACATGTGTATGTTCATGGGAGCACGTGTGTGGAGGTGAGAGGACAGTCTGCAGGAGCTGGTGTTCTCTTTCTACCATGTAGGCCCTGGGGATGGAACCCGGGTCTTCAGGCTTAGCGGCAAGCGCCCTTCCCTGCTGAGCCATCGCACTGGCCCTTTTTTCTAGATTTATTCTCACGTTTTAACTTTCACTCTTCCTGGGGAAAGGAGAGGTGGGGGAGGGACTCGGGGTAGGAGTGAGGGGAAATTGTAAGTTGGGATGTAATGTATGAGAAAAGAATAAAGTGTAAAACAGAACAAAACAAAAACCTTCACTCTTCTCAGGGTTGTCCAACCTTTTTCGAGGGGCAGAGTCTCTCTCTCTAGTCCCGACTCTCCTAGAACTCGCTGTGTGGACCACTGGCCTCAAACTCAAAGAGATCTTCCTGCCTTTACGCCCCTCGTGATGGGATAAAAGGAAGGCGTCCACCACCACACCTAGTCTTGTCCGACCTTTTTTTTTTTAAGATTTATTTGTATTTTATGTCTATGAGCACACTGTGGCTGTCTTCAGACACCCCAGAAGAGGCATCAGGTCCCATTACAGATCGCTGTGAGCCACCATGTAGTTACTGGGAATTGAACTCAGGACCTCTGGAAGAGCAGTCAGTGCTCTTAACCACTGAGCCATCCCTCCTGCCCATTTCCCATGTGGCAATATGATGTCATCTACAAATGCGTTGGGCTGCCATCATGGCTGTCCAAGGATGTGCTCAGGCCGTGGGCTGCAAGCTGGCACACCTGCTACACTCTCCATAACTTCATTTCTACCCTGTCCTTTCTGTCCTTCACTCGAGAAGATAGCCCCTGGTCCCATGAGCCACTGCCCCTCCTGGTGACACACTCCCTGGGGTCCTGATTTGTCACCTCTTCCCAGCTCCAGGTCCACAGGCCTCACAGCCAACAGGACGTTTCTCTGAGGAAGTCCCACCCAGTGGGCAACACCATACAGCTCCCTTCTTGCCTTCCGCCTTCTCTGTCTCTCTGTCTCTCTGTCTCTCTCTGTCTCTCTGTCTCTCT
>BDUI01009716.1:12426-29979 GCA_002335545.1 Apodemus speciosus | reverse complement strand
TTCATCACTGGCCTGGCACAAACTGAAAGGGGGCGGGGCTCCAGCTTTAATATGCACCATTTTGAACTTGAGTCAGTGGGGATTTGCTTCTAGGCATTGCTTGGCCAAAAGTTTCCTTTTCCCTCCATTACTCACACCATAAAATGGCGTCTCATTTACAAGTGGGAAGCTGGTTATTGATGCTGTGAATATTAACCTTGATCATCAGCCTGCCTAGATTTGGAATCCCCGAGGAGACACGGCTCTCAGTGTCTATGAGAATGATTTTARAGAGCTTTAAGGGCAAGGGAAGACCCACTCAGAAGGTGGGAGGCACCGTCCCCTACCCCTGGGTCCCAAGATGAATATAAAAGTGAAAGTGAGTCCATTCACCACTCCCGTCTCCTGACTGCAMCTGGAGTGCCTMGTGATTCTGCTGCCAYGAACTACAGCCTCAAACTATAAGATGAATCTGTCCTTTCTTAAGTTAGAAGAGTGACTAGGAGAAATATTATTGCTTAATTCTTACTTAATGGTAGAACTGTATTGTTTAAGACTCATTTTGTTTTGTTTTTTTTTTTCTAAATGTATGTATGTGTGTGTCTGTTGGAATGCCTGCCCACTTGTGTGCCAGTACCAGGGCGTCAGACCCCTGCAGATGTCCCTTTGTGAAGCCTCAACCCTTCATCTGTAGAGCGGATCCTAAAGTGTGAAGTGACCTAGTGTGGACAAGATGAACCAGGAAAGGATGAATATAAGCAGGGGCGAGAGCTGGCAAGTCTGAGTGCTTGATTTATCTGTTCGTTCACTGACCAGCTGTTCAGCAGATTGCTYTGTGTACTCAGCGGGCCCTACTGAGAAGGCAGCCAGCAGTGCATAGGAGCCTTGGCTTTTCAAATGCTCGCATTCCAAAGGAAGAGACAAAGGTGAGCAAGCCCTGCCATTTGCCAGTCAATAGCAAGCTGCTGGAATAAGGGGAACTCAAGCCAGTCTGAGGGTCTCGGAAGCTTTAAGAGGTGGGAACAGATGGCCTTTCCCAGTGCACAGGGAGGTTCATTAGAAACCATTTGCAATGCACTCACCAGTATAAAGAGAGTCCTTCTGGACTGGGGAGCTGTCTATGCAGTTGCTCACCTCCACATGAAACAGCAGGCACACCCTGCTCCTGGTCGGCAGGTCTCACAGGAATCAGGCACGCTCACAAGTGMGCTTTTGCAGCAGGATCCCCAGGCTTCTGAGTTCTTGTTTCAGCATCTGTTTTTAAGCATGGTAGAGATGATTATCTTTTCCGTTATCTACAATCTTCTTGTTTTTTCTTCAGGCACATGTTAGTTATTTATGCTGACTTAATAGTCTCCTGTAATAGCTTTGATCCTAAATGTGATGTTTTGAATCAAATTCCATAACCAGAAGGGAATAGAGGGATGGGCCAGCCTATCAGTCACCATTCAGCCGTTCGCTCSGTTTTACAAAGCCGTTTACGATGGGCAGCATGCTGTACTCAAAGGTAGAGATGCAGGAGGAGGCAGACCAAAGAGGGTCCTGCCTGCTTCGATAGCTGCAGGCAGGGGAGGCCGGCAACGGAGTGTAAAATGAAGTGAATTTATTTTGATAAGTGCTAAATGGAAATCAGTGRAAAAAGTGACAATGGGTGAGAGAAAATCACACTAGAGACAGGGTGGGGGAAACCTCACGGGGGAGGGGGAAGTTCAATCAAAGATGCATGGAGAGGAGACAGGAGATCATCCATTTGGGGTTCCTACTTGCACCCTGGACTCTGGCCCAGCAGACGTCTCTGTGTTACAGTGCTAAGCCATGATTTAAGGATGAGCAGYGTTGCTGCCATTGTGGATGGGGATGTTGGRATGGGCCCCAGGCTGTGCTGGGGGATACTAACAGTGCTGGAGTGAGAGGCTTCTTCAGATCTGTGTCTAAACGATAAACCTGTCACTGGCTGAAGGAGGCAAGGTGAGCGCTGGCTGTCAGTTACAACCTTACCCACTCTGCCAGCTGGGCCACTCATCGCTTTCTATTCATTTGCTTCGAGGATAGTACATTTCTCGTTGTATTACAATAGGATGCATTTCACCACCGTGTATTTGTGTATTTGGGGACTCATCTCTCCAACTCTGCATTTGGTTTGATAGCTACTATCATTTTTTTTTCAGCATGGCTTGTCTGTTTCTTTGTTTCTTTTAGGCTTAACAAGAGTCCGTAACAGAAATTGCTCTTGTAAATGAGAATGCCAAGGATCCTGTCATCTCTTCAGATTCCTGTTTTCCTGCAGGTCTCTGTGAGTATCTATCGGATTGTACTGCAACAAAAGCTTTAGCGATGGGTTCTGCAATAACACATCTGTCTCTCGGCACTTTGTTCTGGAGACAGTCGGAAGGACCACCCTCTTGACTCTCAAATGGCCGTGCGTAAATGTGAGTTTGCATCACGAAATTCCACAATCAAGTGTCTCTAACAGCAACTGGGCATTTGCAAAGTGTGTCAGCAGACAATCCTCTCCCTTGAAGGATGACTGAATGACAAGGGGCCATTTCCCTCAGTCAGCCTGCCTCTTAGGAACAAGACAAAGGCTCATTGAAAAAAAAATGCCATTCTGTTTTTTATCTCTGTTCTCTGGTGCCATCTGGAGGTTCAATGTTAATTTGCACCCAAGCTTTGGTTCGGCATAAATGACTAGGTGTGTGCCACAAGACCTACATATAATTTATAAATTAAAGCCTTAGCCACGCCCATAGAGGCAAAGTGAAACAGAAGACTAACTCAATGTATTAGGCATTTGACCAAATATACATTCTAATACAATACCAAATAGCATTGTTAATTACCTGGGTAAGAGATAAGGAAGAATGAATGGACACATGTTATTGTGTTATCCACATTGAGAAGGCATAGTCGGCAGCAGCTTCATTTACATAGAGTACACTCACGCTTACATTAAACTAGCTCAACTTCAAGTGTTAGAAGGACAATGGAAAATAATTAAAGCCTCTACAGTTAAGGATGTGTTTTCTGCGACAAGTTTGGTTTGTTTAGATCAAATACCAGCTCCATGAGCTTATAAACACATGATCAAAAGGAGCTATATAAACCCCTGTTATGGTATCCATTTGTTAGTTTATGAAATGAGCTTCAGAGTCTGCATCCTATAGTGTCACTATGACTTGCAGATGACATACCATGTATAAAATAGCCTGAAGATCAATGCTCAACACACTGAAATGTATGAGGTAGGACTGGATCCTCCCAAAACTTCTACAACAGCCTGTGAGTTAGAGGTTCTGCGGGCTGGCTATGGGCGTGGGCTCCACTGCAGTGACGAGAATGAGGCCCCTGGGGTCAGTGCTCCCCAGAAGGCTTAGGGGTTTGCTTGAGCACACTGGCTACTCTGCTGGCTGTCATCAGAACGTGAGGTCAGGCTTGAGTGGTCCCTTCCACAGTCCTCCCTGCCCCAGGCAGTTATGCCAAAGCAGTTCAGATCAGCCTATTGGTCTTCGACAAAACAATTGCTGAAAAACATCAGATCCTCTTGAGGGGCATTGCTGTGTGAGACTTTGTACCTGTAACAAAATGCAGGAGAGAAACAACTTAGAGGATAACTTATGGTTTTAGGGTATCACTCCATAGTCCTTGATCCTGTTGATTCTGAACCATCGTGAGCAGAGCATCATGTGTGCAGGAATATGTGCTATTAACCTCATGGGAAAAGAAGAGAGGGAGGGATGCAGGAAGGGCYAGGGTGCATTATAATTCACTACGGACCTACTTGCCTCAACAGGGGCCCACTTTCTTTCTACTACCCCACCTAATGCCATCACATTAGAAATCCATCAAGGGAATCACTCTAGCTCAGAGACCTCAGGATACAACTTGTCTCCAAAGCCCATCAACCATCATTCAATACGTGAGTTCCTAATACATGAGCCTGTGGGTCTAGTTCATAATCAAAGTATGCATCGTTCTCTTGCCTTCTAATTTAGTTGGGAACGATACACAGGCACAGTTATAATTCATGTCTATTGTAAAGAATAGCATCATAAATATAAGAAAGAATTTACCTGACAGGGTAAAACAGTGGGTACGTATGAGAGAATAAAAACCTCCAGATATGGAGAAACAGAAAAGAGAGCTGCAGTCTCCAAAGAAGAGCACTGAAGTGACTGGAGAGATGGCTCAGCGGTTGAGAGCACTGGCTGCTCTTCCAGAAGACCTGGGTTCAATGTCCAGCACCCACATGGCAGCGCATCACTGTCTGTAACTCCTGCTTCAGGAGATCCAACAATCTCACACAGACATACATGCAGTCAAATCGCCAATTTACAGAAAATAAAAAATAAATTAATTAAGTTATCTTAATTAAAGTAATGAAGTTAAATTAATTAAAAGATGATTACTGAAGAGTGAGGAGGGAAGGCATGGTTGCAAAGTATGCTAGAATGGGCATTTTTCTCTCTTTCTTAAATGCATATTAACACAAATGAACTTCTGAAGGAAGGAAGGAACAGTACTTCTTACATTAATGGTTGCTGTTCTCAGAGCATTAGTAGCATGGTGACTGCATCATAGTATAGTATGTAAGGAGTTTCCCTGTGTGAAACGCCACCATAGGCTTTTCATTTCAACAGTTATTGAGTTCACATATAGAAGGCATATAAGCAGTACTTAGCCCATGGATGTTATATAATATTGGAGGCCCATGAGTCTAGAAATAATTTCTTCTTCACAGCTGTGCATGATCCACGGACTAAGTTTTAAAATGCATTCAGTATGATGTTCTCTTCTATAAGGAAAGTGAAGACTTATTTGTGGAAAATAAACTCTGAATGGCCATGTTGCTAGCTGTGTAGCCGACTCTTGGTGCATCCGTCATCATGTATTTGACACTAAAAGGTGGATCCTCAGGTAAATAAATCGTACTGGTTAAGAGGGTGCCCTTCTTGAGAAATGCACTTCTGGGTGGCTATCACTGAATCTGGAGCCATCCGAACTGCATAAGGCACCCATGAAATGGTTTTCTCTTCTCTCTGGTCTTTTATTCTCAAACTTGATCGCCTTCCTGGCACTTAACAGACACTTTGGGCAAATCCCACAGCTTTTCAGTTACTTTTAAGAATAAAAGTGATATTTTAAAACCCACTCTAGTCTGGTTTGTTTTAAATTCCAATCACTCACCCATCTGCTTCCTAAAGACAAGCAGACATCAGACCAGAGACATGAGTGTGGTCCATGATCTCTGTCCCGCTTCCACCATAGGGAAGAGAACTGGGTAGAAAAGAAAAACGTGTTATTATTTGACTGGTATTGTTGTAGCAGCCTCTGTGGTGAATGTGTTTTGTGTAGGCTGTTGGCTACTTTTCCCAAGGAAAGAATGTGGCTATTTCTTTCCTTGGGAAACTGTTGTGGTTTGGAGAGGGAGTGTCTCCTAAAAGGCTGGTGTGTTGAAGGATTGGTCCCCAGCTGGTAGGTAGATTGAGAAATGGCTGGATCATGGCAGTCTTGATTTGATCAGTGAACCCATCCTTTGCTAGCTTCCTAATGTGATGACATCACTGAGAGGTGGGGTCTAGCTATAGAAAGTAGGTCACTGGGTTAGTGACCTGGGAAGATGTGTTTTTATACATTGTCTCCACTCCTTCCATGCCCCACTTTCCACTTCCTGGCTGCATGAGGTGAGCTGTTTTCTCTGCCAGGGCTCCAGGTAATGATTTCTTCCCTCGCTTGACTCATGGGGGCAAACACAAAAGCCAAATGTCCACAAGCAGGAAACCATAAAACTATGAGCCAGTGTGAAAGTTTCTTCTTCTTGAAATGTTTCCTCTCAGGTATTTACTAGAGTTGGAAAACTGACATTGCCAGCAAGTCCAACTTAACCCTTTAGGGAGGCCCTCCCCAGCTCCTGACCACAGGGACATGATCTTGTCTGTGTGTTCTCTGCACAGCCTCCAGCTGCTCCTATCTGGCCTATGGGATTCTTAATTTTAAAAACAAAACAAAACAAAAACAACAAAACCCACCAAGCTCCCACCCTTGGTATCCTTTGTTGAGAAGCGAGTACTCAGCCTACCCTGGAGTTGTAGGCAGCATATTCCACTGCAACCCCCTGTCTTCGCTGCCATTTCTTTCTTCTCTCTGCCTTGCTTCAGTGTATACACAGGGTAGATAAGACAGGATCTGGAGTGTTCCTGCAGATGTGCAGCAAGGCCTGAAATACTCCTGCTTTCCCTCTCCAAAGATATCGGGCATCAGCACCGCTGCCAGTGGCTTGTCGAGTGCTTCTCATGTTGTGTGGCAATCAGTGAAGATTAAGATCTGTGCTCTGCTGCCGTGGACCTCAGTGGCCGAGCACGTGCCTAGCATGTGCATGGCCTTGGGTTCCTCCCCAGCTCTGATAGAGTGAGATGGAGCCAGAAACAGAAGAGTGTCCTCAACTCCTCGAAGGCTTTGTGCTGGTTGCTCTGCTCGTGGCTGTGATAAAATGCTTTGACGACAGAGACTTAGTGAGAAAGGGTTTCTTCTGTCTCAAGGTTTGGAGTAGAGTCCATGTCGGCAGGGAACTTGAAGCAACTGCTCACATCACATCCACAGTCAGGAGGAAGAGAAAGATGAATGCTAACTCTCCTTTTTGAGTGGTCCCGAATCCCATGGTCACCCACTCTTGGTACACCTTCCCACACCCAACTAGCCTAATCAAGATGGCCTCCAACAGGCATCCCCAGAGAAAGCCCATCTCCCCAGTGACATGGAGTTGAGCTATCACGAGCTCCCATCCCCTTTCTGCCTTTCACTCTTAAATACGTGGAAGCACACAGGAAGCCTGTGTATTTCTGGTAAGTTCGTCCATCTTTCAACAGCTCCTGGGCGGTTCTTCTTGGAATGTGACAACACTGGACACTTCCTGTCCTCAACTCAGGAGCCTAATCCTAAAACTGTTAGAGGCTGGAAAGAGTCCTGGGAACACGTTGTCGTGTTAGCGCCGAGGCTGTCTTAAGATCTTTTTTGAGACTCTTCCTTTGTTGCTGAAACCTTTTCCCTTGGCAGCCAGCATGGCTCCACARGAAGAAGCAAAATTGTACCCTTGCTGCCAATTTCTAGGTGGAATTTGCTAAAAATATGTATTCTCTGCAGGCCTGATTTGATTAGACTTAGATTCTCTTTCTACGAAATTTGTAAATACTAAATGAAGGGGGGGTGTTCTATTTTTGTGCAACGTGCAGCTTTTTAGGAAGTAAAACAGTGAATGGGTCGGCATCCAGGTACACATTGCAGGTGGGTAGAATTGGTTACATTCTTGACACATCTGAGGGTTTAGTTTACAACAGTTTACAAGGTGGGTAAGCATGGTAGCACACGCCTGCAATCCTCCCAGGAAGCTAGGACAAAAAAACATTGAATTCAGGAATAGCCTGGGCAACACTGATCCTCTCACTCTCTTTATCTCTCTGTCTCTCTGTCTCTGTCTCTACACACACAGAGACACACAGACACAGACACACACACAGACACACACATATTATGTATATATATGCCTTTAAGTTAATGTGTAATTTCTTATTCTTGGCTTTGATCAATGGAAAATAGTAAACCAAATAAAAGTCTATGTCAAGAAAATCAATAGTCCTTGGGTGGACCCATTAGACATTGAGCAGGCTAGAATAATGAAAGAATGAGTAGTTCCCATTTGTTTCATTTCTACAGTCTGTGTAGCTTTTAAGGGGCAGTATTTGCTTTTTAATACATGCGGTCAGTATCTTCACATGGTGTCCACCAGTATAATTTCTCTACAAATGCAGTGACTACTTATTCTCCCAGACACAATGTTTCTTCTTGCTTCTGTGCAGGCTTCTAACTGGTGTATGAGGGATACAACTTAAAAAGTACCTCACGTACTTCAGCCTCCTCCACTTTCTTATCTTTGTGTGTCTGTGGTATGTGTGCATATGTCTGTGTTCATGTGTGCACACACATATGTGTGGGTCCACATATACATCTCTGCATGCCCATGTGGAAGCCAGAGTTCAGTAATAGGCATCTTCCTCAGTTGATCTCTCTCTTATTTTTTTCTTTTTAAAAATTAGCATATTTAAATTGAAATAAAATTACATCACTTTCCCCCTCTCTTTGCTCCCTTCAGCCTCTCCTAGGGACCTGCCCTCCACCCGTTCGCATGCTCCCCTAATCTGATAGCCCCTTTTTATTTTGTTTTTGTTTCATACATACGAATGTATTATACACATGTATGCATAAATATATCAATACAGCCTGATGAGCCCATTTTTGGTTGTCTGTGTCTATGTGATTTCAGACATGACCACCCTGCATTTGTCAACAAATAAGAAGTCTCATTCTCGGGAGAGGCTATTGTTCTTCCTCCTAGTAAGCATTAGTTGTCTGTAGTTCTTTGTCTAATTGTGGTACTCTGAGAAAACTCCCGTCTACATTACCATGTCTATTGATATTATCATTGTTCTGTCATACTTATGAGGCCATTTCTAGGGTGGTTCCCTGACGGCTGAAGACACCACATCTTAAGACACCAAGATTCAGATGATTCAAGTTGGATCTGACCAAAAAGCCTCCTTCCTGCAATCCAGTTTCAGTGGTACCAGAAAATACTATACCAGCTACCAGGGCAGGGAGGCAATCAAGCAGGCCTACCTATCCGCTACATCTATGAACTGTAACATCTGGTCAAGATATTCATACCTCGAGTGGCACTCACAAGTTGATGGTAATCAGCAGCTGTCTAATTGGACTTAAGATCCACTCAACGGAAAGCAATCATGCCTGGCATTGGAAAATTAGCCAACTTCCCATAGTTAATGAGGTCATGAATCTTAGAAAAGAATCCACTACAAGCACTTTGCTAGATCATAATACTTTCTTACTGTATTCTAAATCTTATCCTTAAACCCACAGATAATGTAGCTGCATCCTCCAGAAGCAAATGGAGATCATGACAGGAAGCTACAACTGAACACAATGCAGAGATCAAAGGATGTGGGGATCCAAGCCTCAACAGACACATCTCCGTCATAGCTTCTGCATCTGTGGATCATAGGACATTGAGGAAGAGAAGGCAGAAGGACTGCAAAAGGCAATACAGGAAAGTCTGCTTTGAAAGTGTCTCCTCTCATTTTTTCTTTTCATTTTTTCTTCTCTCATACAATACATCCCCACCGCAGCAGCCCCTCCCTCCACTCCTCCCCATCCCCCACCATTTCTCCTCTCCTCCAGATCCACTGTTCCTCCACTTCCCTTCAAAAAATGGCAGGCCTCCCAGGAATATCAACTGAACAAGACGCAGCCAGACCACACACAAACCCTCATAATCGAGGATGGACGAGGCAATCCAGTAGGAGGAAAAGGATCCCAAGAACAGGCAAAAGAGTCAGAGACATATCCACTCCCGCTGTTCGGAATCCAACAAGACCCCAAGCTAAACAGTCACAGCATATTTGCAGAGCACCTACAGACCCATGCAGGCTCTATGACTGCCACCTTCAGTCTCTGTGAGCCCCATCTGTTGGACATAATCCTGTGGCCATCAGTCACACTTAGAGCCAGGTCCCTAGTGTTCTGCCTGGACTCCACCCCCACAGTTACCTGGCAACAGCCAGGTTTTCCCCGCCCCACAGTTACCTGGCAACAGCCAGGTAACCCAGCCCACTATAAAAGGGACTGCCAGGCCCCTCCTAGCTCTCTTGCTTTTGCTCTCTTCCCCTGATCCCCCTTTCTTTCCATTCTTCTCCCCTCTTTCCACCGGCTGGCCATGGCCAGCTCTCACGTCTCTATCTTTTCTTTCTCTCTTTACTTCTCTATCTCTTTTCTTTTTCTATTTCTCTATAATAAGGCTTTGAAACTATGAGCTGCCTCTTCTTATCAAAACCTGCTGTGTAGGAGTAATGGAATAGGCCTCAGAGTCTCCAGCCCCCAGAAAGGACTAAAGACTCTTCCCAGCCAGGCTTCCTCTACAGGCACACGGGGGCCTGTGCCAGAACGCCCCTCCCCCGCCCCTCCCGCCTTCTGAGCAAGGACCTTCCCTGCTAGCCTTTCTGGGTCTGTGGGTTGTAGCATGATTATCCTGTATTTAGTGGGTAATATACACTTGTAAACACGTTTCATGTTTCTTTCTGGGCTTCACTCAGGATGATTTTTTTCCTAGTTCTATTCATTTGCCTAAAAACGTTGTAATATTTTTTTTCAATTTGAATTTATTGAATTTAAAAAGTATTTAAACAGTCTGGATATAGATGACGATGACACCAAATAACCTACGTATGACAGGGTAAAAGTTGATGCTTGCTGTAGACATCTGCCCATCAAACTTATCACCACGTCAGAGATAAGAAACGTTCTCTCTCAGCCTCGAAACTTTCTCATGTCTACTGATAGCACCTCCTTCGTGCCACTCTCCCAGTCTCTCATCCCTTCTGCTGCCRTCAACAGTGTTTTAGAAAACTGTGTAAATTGAATCACAGTGGATAGTCTTTTTGAAATTTCCATTTGTATGTTCTCTCCCTCCGCCTGTGTGTGTGTGTGTGTGTGTGTGTGTGTGTGTGTGTGTGTGTACCTATGTGTTACAGTGCGTTCATGGGGATCGGAAGGTAACCTGTGGGCGATGGTCTTCTCTTTCCCCATGAGGATCCTGGGAATGGCCTTCAGGCAGCGGCAGCAGCAAGTTCCTTCACCTGCTGCTAAGCATTCACAMGCCTTAAAAACAAAACAACAAAACAACAAAACAAAAAAGCCACCTTCCTTCACTCAGCACAATCATTTTGAGACTCACCTGGGGTTACAGGTCAGGGCCTCCGTCCTTTCTCTTGCTAAAGAGATTTACATAGTGTAACATCACACTTCCTTTCTGGTCCTGACTTTAGATGACTCCGCTTCTGCCGCTCTTCTTTGTAATCATTGGAGAGAGGAACATTTCCGTGCACACCCACCCACGCTGGCTCCTTCATGAACAGGGGCTCCCTTTGCCGTGAACAGGGGCTCCCTTTGCCGTGAACAGGGGCTCCCTTTGCTGTGAACAGGGGCTCCCTTTACTGTTTTTGGCCTCATCCCTGTTTTCCAGCTGAGGTGAGCTGCCCAGCTGCTCGCTTGCTAGACCATGTGCAGCAGTGTTGTCGCCGGACAGAAGCAGACCCACTCTTCCCATCGGTGTTCCCTGGGAGTCTTGTCTTTACTTGGGGTTCATAGTTGAATGGCTGTGAATGACAGTTACCCTTTTAGCCTCACAGGAGAGATTAGCTGTGTGAA
Source organism: Apodemus speciosus (assembly GCA_002335545.1). Classification (NCBI taxonomy): domain Eukaryota; kingdom Metazoa; phylum Chordata; class Mammalia; order Rodentia; family Muridae; genus Apodemus; species Apodemus speciosus. Next base: position 18,729 of record BDUI01009716.1, on the reverse strand, counting down.
TTATTCCTTAGTGCGCACGGATTTCATGGAGTTGGTTGGGGCTCTGATGAGGATGAGATGGCCCTCATGAATCTGGTAGGTAGAAGATGACACCGCCTTTAATCTCGGTGCTATCTCTGTTGAGTATCTTGCTTTCCGTGTCATTTTATGTGTTTGTAAAGCCTGATTGCTTTTTGGTTTCTATGAAGTGATTAGAGAATATACATAGAAACTTGTCAGTTAATGGCATCTGAGGCTGCCTGCCTGCCTGCCTCCCTCCCTCCCTCCCTCCCTCCCTCCCTTCCCTTCTTCCTTCCTTTCTTCCTTCCTTCTGGCCTGCCTTTTAAAAAAATTATTACGTGTAGATGTTCTGCCTGCCTGTATGACTGTGTACTACAACCATGCCTGGTGCCTGAGGGAGGGCGTGGGTACTAGGAATTGAACCCATGTCTTCTGGAAAAGCAGCCAGTGCTCTAAGCCACTGTGCCATCTCTTCCCAGTCCAGCTGCTTTTAAGGACTTCGCTAGAGCATCGATGAATTTATTCTCTTCCTGGGTCTGGCCTTCCACATCTCCGTGCTTCTCTCATGTAAAGCATATTCCAGTCCTGGGCGAGCAGGTTCTTTTTTTTTTTTTTTTTTAAAGATATATCCTTTATTTACATTTCAAATGTAATATCATTTTTAACTGCTAAGTAATACTCTATCATGAAAATGTTCCACATTTTCCTTACCCATTCTTCAGGTGCCTCCTCTTAGTTTTTAGGACAGCATCTCTCACCACTTGAGGCTCACTGACTCACCTAGGCTGTCTGGCCACCAAGCTCCAAGAATCTATGTCTCCACCTCCCCCAACGCTGGGATCACAGAAGAGCCCACCATTTTACATTAGTGCTGGGGATTCAAACTCAGCCCCTCAGGCTTGCGTGGCACGCGTTTTATTGACTGAGCCATCTCCCACGCTCTTTTCTTTTGCCAGTGAAATTCTTAGTAAGGTTTTCAGGAAAGTTGGGGAATTAAAAAGTATGGAGAGTTCTTGAATACACCAGGAACCATTAGCAGTGCTTTATAACAATAGAGCCACAGCCTTTGCTAAACCAAGGTTTACTCTATTGCTATTAGCCAAAGCCAGTACTTTACTGAGATCTTCTTAGTTTTTATCCAGTGTCCTATTCTTACTCACAATCTCATTCTGCAACCACTTGTTCTGCCTCCTTAGAGACTTGTGTGAGGTTCTCGCTTTCCTGTCACTTTAAGATCTTAATGACCGTGTGAGACTCTTAGACATTCCTCATTTTTAATGACCTCAACACTTAGTCCAGTTCAGTCAAGCACTTTCTTTGTGAAATATTCATCAACAGGAACTTGTGTAACGCTGATTTGGGTTTGTGTCCAAAGTTGTATAGGTGGGTCACATGGTAATTCTGTTGTTAGGGGTTTTTATTTGTTTGTTTTCTTGCTTTGTTTTGTTATGTTTTAAGAACCTTTATATCAATCTCCATAGTGGCTGTCTCAGCTTACAGACCCATCAGCACTTAGTAGGTTCTTTTGCCCCTCATCCTCACAAGCATTTGTTGTCATTTGTTTTCTTAATGTCAGCCATTCTGACTGGATGAGATAGAATTTCAGTGTGATTTTAATTTGCGTTTTCCAGATGGCTGAAGAAGTTGAACATCTTTTTAAAAAATATTTGTTGGCTACTTGTGCTTTTCATTTTTGAGAACACTCTATTCAGTTCAGCTTGTCCACTTCTTGATTGGATGATTCTGGGGTGTTTAATCTGTTGAATTCTTCATATATTTTGGATATTAACCCTTATCAGATAAATTGCTTACAAAAATGTCCTCTCATTTGATGCCATCTTTGCCCTGATGTTTCCTTTGCTATGCAGAGCTTTTTAATTTTATGAAATCCCACTTGTCAATTCTTAATATTAGTTCCCAGGATTATCTTGTATATATCCTCCTGTAGTTCCTAGATTCATTCATTTCTTCAAGGGCCCTCAGTCTTGTTTTATTTTATTTTTTGAGAGTGATATAATACAAACTTCGATGTGGAGCCAGAGAGAGATGGCTCAGCAGTAAGAGTCTTTCATGCTCTTCCAGAGGACCAAACTTTCTAACAACCGCCTGTAATGACAACTACAGAAGATTCGAAATTTTAATCTGGCCTCCCTCAACACCCATCCACACGTGGCATGGAAACAGACACACACACACACACACACACACACACACACACACACACACACTCACATGCACTGCACACACATATGAGCAAGCACACACAAATAAAAAATATAATTATATATAAATATAAGTAGGATATATATGTATAACTAACTGTATGTTATATGCGGTGGTTTAAATATGTTTGGTCCATGGGAAGTGGCACTATTAGTAGGTGTGGACTTGTTGGAGAAAGTGTGTCATCATGAGGGGTGGGCTTTGGGGTCTCCTATGCTCTGCCTAGTGTGGAAGAGAGCCTCCTCCTTCTGCCTTTGGAAGACAGTCCCTTTCTGCCTGCCTTTGGATCAAGATGTGGAACTCTCAGCTCCTCTCAGCACCATGTCTGCCTGGATGCTGCCATGCTTCCCGCCATGATGATAATGGACTGAACCTCTGAACCCTTGAGCCAGCCCCAAGTAAATGTCCTCTGTCAGAGTTGCCGTGTCATGGCTTCTCTTTACAGCAATGAAAGCCTAACTGAGACATTATATACATAACACATTAATATATAATGTATTATAATATAATAAATACATAATATATTATATTGTGTGTATAATGTCTTAGTCATGTGTGTATGTAAGTATGTATGTATGTATATTTATAGGGTTTTCTGGAATTTTATGAGACAGGATTTCTCTCTGTATCCCTGGTTATTCTGGAACTTGCTCTGTAGAACAGGCAGGCTTCAAACTCAAAGATTCACCTGCCTCTGCCTCCCAAGTGCTGAATTAAAGGTGCATAACAACACTACTCTGCTAAAAAAAATTTTTAAAGGCAGAATCTGAGTAGTGAAGGGTACTTGGAGCTCCTTGTCATTATTTCTAGTTCCTTCTAGTTGACAGTACAAAGAAGTGGTTGTCCACCAATTCCCATGGAGGACTGGCTGACTGCAGAGTCGTGAGGATACAAAAGGCCATTGTCCTCAAATCCTTAGTAGAATAGCATACTGTGTGTGTGTGCTATGCACAGCCACCTTTATTCTGCCAACCATTTCTACACTACAATGAAAATGTTATGTAAATCTTATTCTCTATTGTTTGGATATAATAATGAGAAAAAAAAGTCTGTATATATTCAGTATAAACATGAGGCTTTCCAATTTTTTTTTGATTTATAGTTATCTGAAATCATGGTTGTAAAACCCCAAAATGGTCAAATGCCTATTTGTATGTTAACTCTTGTGTGTGTGCACAGCTATAAATATTTATATAGAATAATGCTAAATATGAGTTTGCAGTGATGTTTCCAACTCACATTGCCCACAGAGATTTCTGGCATCATTGCTCTGTTCCTTAACTTACAATAGTGAGCGTCCTAGTTCCTGGGTCCATTATACATAAGTAACTACTGCTTCATAGTTTTACAATAAAATCAGTCAAGTTTATGCTGAAAACATATTATGGTCATTCAAAAATTATTATTTGCCCCACTAAAGAGATGCTATTATATATTCTAATAAGTTCATAAGAAAATTAAATATTTCTTACCACTGGAAAACGCTACAACAGAACACACGAGACTAGCAAGTGAATCAAGTTCAATTCTGATCTGTTCGTTTTACTCGATCTTCACATSAAACATTGTTCCTCCATAATCACTGTCACCATAGATTACTTTCAGCACAATAATGAGGAACACAAATCATGGGCTCGAGAGTTGGCTCAGTGGCTAAGAGACTGTTCCTCCAGGGGACCCTGGGCCAGGGGTTCTATTTCTAGCACCCACACGGTGGCTCACCATTGTCTGTCATCATGGATCTGACACCTTCTTCTGGCATCTGTGGGCACTGCATATATGTGATGCACAGACATGCAAGCAAACAAAGTACCCATACATGTAAAATAAAKAAATCTGAAGAAGCGGGGTGGCTCAGTCTCCAAAGTACTTGTCAGGCAAGAGTAAGAACCCRAGTCTGGATCTCCCCAGCACCATCATAAGAAGCCAGGCACAGCAGTGCATGCCGGGAATGCCAGCCCTGGGAAGGCACCAGGGCCTTGAGCAGTTGGTTTAGCCCAATCAGCAAGCTCCGAATTCAAAAAGTAAAGTGGAGAGTGATTCAGGAATGCACCCTATGTAACCCGGTCTTCACAGGCATGTGCACACACATGGGTGTATATACCAATATATACACATGCATAACCACACATGCAGTCATTTTAAAATGCAAACCACAGCAAATAAGAGTACCAAGGAAGAAAGATGTGAGAAAATGCAGACCTTTTTTAGCTTAGTGGCAGCTGGCATGAGCTTACCTGTGCCCTTATGGGGAAACTTTGGAACACGAATGATACAGTTACCTAGACTGCAATGTCATTGCAAAACTAAAGTTTATGTAAAACATGTGTGGGACGAATACTTACCTATTTATTTCTAACCCTATTCAAAGCATACTTTGAATTGACAGACCACGAGGACTTTTTATTTCACATTTCAAGAATCCTATTTCTAAGATGGATCCCACCCCTGAAACTGCCCAGAGGGCCAGAAAACAGAGGCTGGGCAGCCCAGAGGRCTAGCAAAAAGAGAAGAAAAAAAGTCAAAGAAATGGTTACTAATCCTATCCTGCTCTACTCGTAGACGGGACCCTATCATCATCATCACCAGAGGCTTCTTCCAGAAACTGATGGGAGCAGATGCAGAGGCCCACAGCCCAGCACTGAGCAGAGTTCAGAGAATCCTGTGGAAAGGGGGAGGAAGGATTGTAGGAGCCAGGGGTGTCCAGGACACCACAAGAAACCCCACAGAATCAACTAACCTGGGCTCAGAGGAGCTCACAGAGACTAAACCAATAATCAGGGAGCCTGCATGAGTCTGACCTAGGCTCAATCTCTCCTCTCTCTCTCTCTCTCTCTCTCTCTCTATATATATATATATATATATATATATATATATATATATATATATAACGATTGTGTAACTTGCTCTTTTGTGGGACTCAGAACAGTGGAGTGAGGCTTCTCTCTGACTCTGCCTGCTTTGGACCCCTTTTCCTCCCACTGGGTTGCCTTAACATAAGGGGAGGTGCCTAGTCATTCTGCAGCTGATATGCCTGTCTGGTTGATATCTCTGCACTCTTCTGAAGGGAAACAAAGGAGTTATGACTCTGGGGGAGAAGAGAGTTGGGCGGGGGAGAAGAGGAAGGAGGGAAACTGTGGTCAGGATGTAATATATGAGAAAAAATAATTTTTTTWAAAAAAAGAATCCTATTTCTAGGAGATTCTCTTGGCTTTAAAAGGTCAGTGGCATTAAATACACAATACTGTGCGTGGGATGAGACTCAGTCCCAGTGAAGGTCCAATCCACACGGTCTTGTGGGGAGGAAATGTCATTCACCACCCACACGCTGAGGCACTCTGAGGCCTGGACAGGGCAGTCAGTCGAGCACAGCTGACTAGCTGACTCGCAGGCTGCAGCCAAGCATCTTCCTCCAGGCCTGTGTGTAAATGTTATCCCTGAGAGGGTAGCTACTGGTGGTGTGGCCCAAAGAGCTGGATCCTAAAATCGAAAYGGATTCTAAAACAAATAAATGGTCACTGCCCTCACCTTGAGAAACATAACCCGAGTTTTTATTGATTTTACTTCTTAACATAAATTGTTAAAAAGTTAGTCATTTTATTTGTGTGACTGTTTTGCCTCGTGTTTGTGTGTGCACTACATGTATGCCTGCTGTCCACAGAAGCCAGAAGTCAAAGWCAAAACTAGAGTTTGTAACTGGTTGTGAACTGCCATGTGGGCGCTGGCCATCCAACCCTGGACCTCTACAGAAGGGATTTGCTTTTAACTACTGAGCTACTTCTCCAGCCCCAACCCTGAGGTCCTTTTAAAGATCTCTTTCAATTTTCACATAAGAGATTTCAGTCCTGACTTTCTTGAAACTGGAATTACTTTTTCTGATGCCTTATGAAAGTAGGTCAAAGGGTTTCTAACAGGCGCTTCCTCTGTTGAGGAGACACTGAAGAATCCTTGTCCAGCTGTGAGCATCCCTCACCCCAGGCCTGGGAAAGGAGAAGAGAAACCTAGAGTCATGGGATAGGCTTTCAAAGAGGGTCCAATCTAGCATGGGTTTAGCTAATTCTTACGCTGCCATTCAGAAAC
>BDUI01009711.1:23822-38292 GCA_002335545.1 Apodemus speciosus | reverse complement strand
TAATCCCAGCACTTGGGAGGCAGAGGCGGGCAGATTTTTGAGTTTGAGGCCAGCCTGGTCTACAGAGTGAGTTCCAGGACAGCCAGGGCTACACAGAGAAACCCTGTCTTGAAAAACCAAAAAAAGAAATCCTCCTGCCTCTGCCTCCCAAATGCTGGGATTAAAGGCGTGCACCACCACTGCCCGGCTTAAGTCATGATGTTTTTATGGCAAGGGCCTTTTATCCACTGTGCCATCTCAACAGCCCCCAAATAACTCAAAGCCTTTCCTTTTCTCATGCGGTGCTCCAAGTCTCTGGAAACACCTCTCAAGCAGACAGCAAGATCTTTGAGTTAGCTAGGCAGGGTGGCACACACCGTTAGTTCCAGCACTTGGGAAACAGAGGCAGGCACATCTCTGTGAGTTTGAGGCTAGCCTCATCTACAGAGTGAGTTCCAGGATAGCCATCACTAAGTAGAGAGACTCTGTCTCACACACCAACAACAAAGATCCTGGAGTTCATTGTATTGAAAATGGAACCTAGGCAGTGGTGGCACACACCTTTAATCCCAGCACTTGGGAGGCAGAGGCAGGTGGATTTCTGAGTTCAAGGCCAGCCTGATGGGGCTGGAGAGATGGTTCAGTGGTTAAGAGCACCAACCGCCCTTCCAAAGGTCCTGAGTTCAAATCCCAGCAACCACATGGTGGCTCACAACCATCCGTAACAAGATCTGACACTCTCTTCTGGAGTATCTGAAGAGAGCTACAGTGTACTTAYATATAATAATAATATGCTGGTTTTACAGCTGTTTCCTTACACCAAAGCTGCTGAGCATGGATTCATTTTCATTCTTCTACTATGACCCCACTTTACCTGAACAAATCTAAAGAGTCTGTATTCTGCCTTGGTCTAGAACTTTAAAAGCCTTGATGTATCATTAGCTACTCTATGATCCTGCTGCTGTCTAAAACTATGTCAGTCTTGTATTGAGAAATCTGTGCCCATTCCCGTGGGTTAAATACAAGGTCATAATTCTGGTAAACTGAGAACATATCACTAACTCCAAGTACTAACGTGTGGCAAGCACTGATAAATATTTGGAAGTGTGTCAGGGATCAGAAGTACAGGTCATCCTGAGTTCTTAGTCATCTCTAAAGGCTTTTGGAATTGAAAAATAGCTCCAAAGGAGGCTGGAAATGTAGCTCTGTCAGCATAGTGCTTACCTAGCATACCTAAAAATGCCCCGGGCTCCATCCCCAGCACCAGGAATGAATGAATAAATAAATAAATAAATAAATAAATAAATAAATAAATAAATCCAGGAAGAGCAGCGCATGCCCGTGACTGCGGTACTTGAGAGAACAGTGGGAGGATCGGAAACTATATACTTGGTTTACATACAGGGTTCGAGGCTAGGCTGGGCTAGATGAATCCTTTCACAGCATGCATCTATTGCCCAGCACTGGGGCAGGAAGGTTAGAGGTCAATGATCTCCGAGTTCGAGACCAGCTAGGGCCACATAAGTGAGATCCTGTCTTAAAAACAAACAAATACAATCCCATAAACTTCAAATGTACCCCAACTGTTCAAAGCCTCAGATATCACGTCTACCAGCTTTTCGTTTTCCTCCTTGTAGCTCCCTTGGCGAATTCAGAAGTGACCGTTCTAGCTACACTGTCTGCAACGCCTACCGTTCCCAGAGCTGCCCTTACCCACTGAAAGTAAGTTGCTGTAGTTCTCCAGCATTACGTCCATGTACAGAATCCTCTGCGAGGGTTCCAGCTGCTCCCACTCCTCCTGGGTGAAGTCCACAGTGACATCAGTGAATGAAACGGACCCCTGAGGTGACACAGTTCCTTCTGAAGTGATTAGCTTTGGGAGACAGAAAGGACACAGGAACCATTACTCTGGTCATGTCCACAGCTGCAGCTGGCCGCTTGTCCAGGGTTTGTCACAGCTCTCAACTGTGAGGACGTTACTCAGGAAGGTGTGGTGATGCACACCTTGAACCCCCACATTTGGGAGGTAGAGGCAGACAGATCTGAGTTTGAGGCCAGCCCGGCCTACATAACAAATTTCAATCTAGTCACGGATCAAAAATAAAAGCTAGAAAGAGACAAATACACACTGACACAGAGGCCTACATCAAATGTCAAAGGAAAATGAAGACTTTTCAAAAACGCAAGGTCTGAAAAAGTGTATTTCTCACCCTTTCTCAAGGAGCCACTGGAAAATGCACCAAAGGCCAGTGCACATCTTTAATCCCAGCGCTCGGGTGGCAGGGGCAGGTGATCTCTGAGTTAGAGGTCATCCTGGTCCACACAGAGTTTTCCAGGACAGCCAGGACTATACAGCCATAGAACAGTGGTTCTCTCCCAATGCTGTGACCTTTAATGCAGTTCTTCACATTCTGGTGACCCTAGTTATTTTGTTGCTACTTCACAAACTAATTTTGCTACCATTATGAAATCTAAATACCTGATATCTGGTATGTGACCCACAAAAGGGGTGGAGACCCATAGGTTCAGAACCACTGCCATAAAGTGACCCAGTTTTGGGGGTGGGGATGGGGAAGCAGCAATAAAACAGTAATTAATAAAAGGAGAGCCGAGGGAAGTGTCCAGGAAGTTTGCAAAACAGCAGTACCTCTAATGACCCCAGACTATTACTAGTGTAGGTTGGGAGGAATTTGAAGGCAGGCATTTTGAGGCCCAGCGTCAAGATCCTCGCTGCCACTGCCCCAGATGTTAACTACGTCCACATGCAGATCCTTACATGCACTTACTTGCTCTGGTTTGTCCTGGACGTGTGCTAAGGACATGTCTCTCCCCCTTCCACACCAAGCTGCCTTGGATCAGGTGAGGACACTCCATCCATCTAACAGCTCTGCCTGCTTTTAACCAACTCCAGAGAGCTGGCAATCAAGCGGTAAAGCCAGAAGCAGAAACTACAGAGCATCCGCTCCATCCATCACCGTCCTGTCAACACTGAGCCCTGGATGCACGCCGGCCTAGTCTGACCGACCGACTGGCACAGCAGCAGCGCTGAGCCCTGAGTTTCTCCTATGCTGCTCATGACCTTGCCAATGACTTTCCAAATGAGGGTTCTGGGAGCTTTTGGGAAAGCTGCAACTAGACTATGAGGCATGGCTTAGGTATTGCTAAGGAGCACCACATTGCTATTTGCCAGTAAGACTGCCCCTGACACCAGCTAGTGAAATCTGAACACAAAGGGCCAATGAGACAGTTACCTGGGTCAAGGTGCTTCCTGTCAAGCCTGGAGACTGAGCTGCCCTTGGGAGTTGTCCTCCACCTCCTCATGTATACTATGCACATAAACATTTTAAAATGTAACTTAAGGAAAAAAACCCAACTCTCAAGAAGGGCTCAAATGAGCTGGCATCACAGGGAGCAGGTCTCACTTCTTACCCCAGGTGTGCACAAGCACTCACACTACACACCATTTCTATTCTGGGGTGGGAAGGGTACTAGGGGTCGAGCCCAAGGCCTCAAGGATGCAAGGCAAGTACACTATTAGCAGAGCTATATTCCTCCCTAGTACTTTGTTATTACACAAGGAATAAGGAGAGAGGGCTGGCATTATGACTCGGTGGTAAACCAGTCATCAATGCTGAAGACCTAAGTTCAATCCCTGGAACCCATGTGAGAAGAAGAGAACCAACTCCTGCAAACTAAAACACAGATGCTGTAGCGCACACACAAAGGGTTTTGAGACCATCTCAATATGTAGTACTATCTGGAGCTGACTTGCAGAGGGCTACCTGCCTCTGCCTCCCGAGCTGCTGGGTTAAGGGTGTGGGTACCATGCCCCCCACCCCAACATTAAGAGAAGAATGAGGGAGTCTTATGCTCTAATTCAAAAGATGTTATTTGCTATGGTGATGCACACCTGTAAGCCCAGAACTTGGAAAGCTCAGGTAGGAGTATCATGACTTCAAGGTAAGCCCCAACTACACAGTTTCCATGACAACACCAGCTATATGGCAGGATTCCCCGCAACCTGCACAAAAATACTAAACAAAACAAACCCAGCCAGGTGGTGGCCCATGCCTTTAATCACAGCACTAGGGAGGCAGAAGCAGGAGGATTTTGAGTTCTAGGCCAGCCTGGTCTATAGAGAGTTTCATGATAGCCAGGTAGCCAGGGTTACACAGAGAAACCCTGTCTAGAAAAAAGCAAACCCAAATAAACCCAAAGTTAACCCATTGAGTAATAAAAAAAACAATGAAAAAAAAAAAAACCCCGAAACATAGTATAGACGAAGAACATCTTTGGAAAACACTTAGCTGACGGAGTGTAATGCACAGGAGTTGCAGAGATGGCTCAGTGGTTAAGGGCACTGGCTGCTCTTCCACAGATAAGGGCTTGATTCTCAGAACGCACTTGGCAGCTGACCACTATAACCCCAGTCCCAGGGGATCAGATCCCCTCTTCGGGGCTCCAAGGGCACCAGGTACATATGTGGTGCACAGATACACAGCAATGCAATATTCTGAAAATATCTTACATTCTAAGAGACTGGAACCGTATTTTGCGGGACTTCACAAAGTTAATATATCTTAAGGTCCCTTAAAATTTAAGACTGCCAGCATTACTGTACCACTTTCAACCCTTACTCTACCTGCCTTTAAGGGAACAATGTAAAACCAACCTTGGATGCCTTGGGTATACTAAGTAATCAACTTTTACAACCTGAGTTAAGGCATAGCTCTAGTCTTAAGTATTTTTCAATGCTCTTGACCCAGGGTACTGCATGTGTACCATTTGCTGAAAGCAGCCAATACAGAAGTTGAAAACCACTTCCTAAAATCCACCACAAATGTTAAGTAATCATAATATTTAATTGATAGTGTTATCTGTGTCAGCTGGAATAAGCTGAATTCAGGGACTTAATCCCTTGTAAACCTTAAAGATTTCAGTAATGTACCCCACTGCCATGTGGTGCTTTCTGTGCTGCCCAACAAAGGCAGAGCACAGCCCTTTGTTAGGGACAGACACGGCTCCCACACATAAGGCACGGACAGCTCATACAGACCCCCACTTACGTAACACACACACGGGACAGACGAGATTCCCACGGCAGTCTTCAGGCAGGCGGAGTCAGCTCGTGAGCCAGGAAGCCTGACGTAGAGAATACCCATCTGCACTCACCCTGGTCATGCGACTCCAAGGGGAAGTGCCTTTACGGTTTAGTGTGACACCAAGGCATCATTGGGAACTTGTGAATCACTAATCCTGTAAGCTGCAAATGGTGAGAGGGGCAGGCACACTCACGAGCTTTGCTGTCACCCCTTTCCTGTGCCAGAACTTAGGGCTGGGGATGCTGCTGCTCAGCCTGAAGAATTAAATGCAGGCTGATGAGGTCAGGAGCAGCGGCAGGTGGCAGCACTGAGTCACCAAGGCTAGGTGAATGGAGTTACCCTAAAGGGAAGCACGGAGGAAGCACTGTCACAGTGGTCTAATCTGGGGTGGTCAGCACAGGCAGGGTGAGTTTTATAAGGGTAAGACTCACAGGGGCCTGTGGGACTGGCTGACCAACCGCGCTACTTCCAGGCATGAAATGGATCAGAAGTCTACTGCATTCTGTTTTTGGTTTTTGTTTTTTGTTTTGTTTTGTTTTGTTTTGTTTTGCTTTTTTGAGACAGGGCTTCTCTGTGTAGCCCTAGCTGTCCTGGAACTCACTCTGTAGACCAGGCTGGCCTTGAACTCAGAAATTCGCCTGCCTCTGCCTCCAGAGTGCTGTGCCAAATGGAAAAAATCTCTTAACAAATGAAAGGCTACATTAGATCATGGCAAAGGGGGATCTCAGCCTGTGAACCAATTTCTGTACTTGAGCCAGTTTGCAGACCCAGAAGACCACGGATGAAGGACCTTGATAAAATGCCTAAAAATGCTGTCACTCTTAGCTTTTCTCCAGTCCTCCCCAGGGGGACCTATGGCCTTTTACAAGGGGAGCTGTACAGTGGGGGAAGGAAGCAATCAGACTATCTGGGTCTATTGGTGGATACTTGTGGGACCGTGTAAGGCAGTCTGTGTCCTGGTTGAGCAAGACTTACTCCAGAAACCAGTAGAACACTCTACAGGGGACAGAACCAGTGAGCCATGCTCCCAGACTCCTGGCTTCTCAACTCCATAACCCCATGGCCATCGTTCCGGCTGGACGCCATCCACCCCTACAGTCACCTGGCTACAGGCAGGTTTCCCCCGCCCCACGGTTACCTGGCTGTTGCTCTCTCTTGCCTCTCTCTCATCCTTGTCCTTGTCTGTTTCCCCTCTTTCCACGTGGTCATGGCCAGCTCCCATCCCGCTATCTTTTCTTTCTTTACTTCTCTATCTCCTTTTCCCTTCCTACTCTGCTATAATAAAGCATTGAAACTATAAACTGTCTCTTATCAAACCCACCATGTGAGAACACGGAGCAGGCCTCAGCGCCTCCAGCCACCAGGAAAGGACCCAGCCTCTTCTCAGGCAAGCTTCCTCTACAGGTACCCCGGGGCCGAGCCTTCTGGGCAAAGATCTCCCCGCTAGCCAGTTTTCCCTTATACGGGCCCTGCCTGCCAGTGTTCCGAACTGGACAAACCTCCCGTGCCCCCCTCCCCGGCTTTTTTTCCCCACAGATACTGACTCTTGCTGATTCTGGAAATCCCAAAAACATCGCTGTCCTCCAATTAAAGTAGGAGCATATGGAGATCAGATGATTCATGGAGTTTTAGTTGAAGTCCAACTGGGTCCCCAAACTCATCCTCTGGTTATTTCCCTAGCTCCAGAATGTATAACTGGGATACATACACTTAGAAGTTGACAGAATTCTCACATTGGTTCCCAGACCTGTGGAGTGAGGGCTATTATGGTTGGAAAGGCTAACCTTCGGGGTTGCCTCTGTCAGAGAAAATAGTAAATCAAAACCAGTAGCACTCCCTGGAGGGACTGCATAAATGAGTGCCACCATTCAGGATGCAGGGTGGTGTTCCCATGTGGTGTCCCTGAGCAGATTAACACATCTCCTTACATGCTGTAAGGAGCCTTTGGCAGGCCCCTGTAGGTGAATCACAGAGAAACCTTTAGGATTTTGGAGCAAGGCTCTATCTACGATTATCTGCAGACAACTATTATTTTGAGAGACAGCTGGTCTACAATTGGTCTTAGAACGGAATGACTGACAAAGGGACACCAAGTTACCATGCGACCTGAGCGCTGCCTGTCATGAGCTGGGTGCTATCTGACACACCATGCCATCGTAGGGCAGGCACAGCAGTGAGCCATGATCAAACGTAAGTGGTACATACACAACCAGGCCTGAGCAGGTCCTGAATGCACAAACAAGGTACATGAAGTTGTCCAAATGCCTATGGCTTCGCTCGTTACAATGCTGTCTACTGCCAGGCATGCACCTATAGGCTCACAGCGTGTGCCCTATGATTGGCTGACTGATGAAGAGAAGACTAGGATCTGGTTTACTGCACAGTATGCAGGCATCACCCAGAAGAGTACAGCTGCAGCATTACAATCCCCTCTGGGACAACCCTGAAGGACAGACACCAGTGAAGGCAAATCGTCACAGTAGGCAGAACTTCAGGCAGTACACATCATCATACATTTTGTTTGAGAAGAAAAATGGCCAGATGTGTAACTGTTCACTGATATGGGCTATAGCCAATGGACTGGCTGGATGGTCAGGGACTTCTAAAGAGCATGGTTGAAGAATTGGTGAGAAAGAAAACTGGGAAAGAAGTATGTGGACTGACCTCTCCAAATGGGTAAAGGATGTGAAGATTTTTGTGTTCCACGTAAATGCCCATCAAAAGGTGACTTCAGGGTTGGAGAAATGGCTCAGCGATTAAGAGCACCAACTGCTCTTCCAGAGGTCATGAGTTCAAATCCCAGCAACCACATGGTGGCTCACAACCATCCATAATGAGATCTGATGCCCTCTTCTGGGGTGTCTCTGAAGACAGCTACAGTGTACTTGCATATAATAAATAAATAAATCTTTAAAAAAAAAAAAAAAAAAAGCCGGGCGGTGGTGGCATATGCCTTTAATCCTAGCACTTGGGAAGCAGAGGCAAGTGGATTTCTGAGTTCGAGGCCAGCCTGGTCTACAGAGTGAGTTCCAGGACAAAAAACAAACAAACAAACAAACAAACAAACAAAAAGTGACTTCAGCACAGGAGGCATTCAATAACCAAGCAGACAGGATGACCTGTCCTGTGGACAGTCAGCCTCTTTCCCCAGTCATCCCTGTCATTCCCCAATGGGCACATGAACAAAATGGCTATAGTGCATACCTCAACAACACAAACTTCCACTCCTCAAGGCTGACCTGGCTACAGCTGCTGCTGAGTACCAGATCTGCCAACAGCAGAGATCAATATATTGAGCCCTAGATATAGTACCATTACCTGGGGTGACCAGCTAGTGACCTGGTGACAGATCGACTACACTGAACCACTTCCTCTGTGAAAAGGACAACACTTTGAATGGATACTTAGTCTGGTTATAGATTTACACTTTCCTGCACATAAGGCTTTTGCCAAAATCACTATCTGTGGACTTACAGAATGCCTTATCCACCATTATGGTATTCCACAAGGAACTCACTTCATAGCCAAAGAAACATGACAATGAAGCCGGGCCGTGGTGGCGCACGCCTGTAATCCCAGCACTTGGGAGGCAGAGGCAGGTGGATTTCTGAGTTCAAAGCCAGCCTGGTCTACAGAGTGAGTTCCAGGACAGCCAGGGCGACACAGAGAAACCCTGTCTCGGAAAGAAAAAAAAAAAAAAAAAAAAAAAGAAACATGACAATGGGCCCATGACTTGCAATCCACTGACCTTACCATGTTCCCCACCATCCTGAAGCAGCTGGCCTGATCGATGGAATGGCCTTTGAAGACACAGTTATAATGCCAATCAGGTGGCAGCACCATGAAAGGTTAGAGCAGGGTTCTCCTGAAGACAATATATGCTTTGAATCAGTGTTCAAGATATGCTATGTTTTTTCCCAAAGCCAAGATCCATAGGCCCAGGAATCAAGGGGTAGAAGATGGAACAATTCCACACACTATCACCCTAGTGACTCACTAGGGGTTTTTTTGCTTCCTGTTCCTATGACCTTAAGTTCTGCTGCATAGAAGTGAAGTGTTGGTTCCAGATGGGGGAAGTGCTCTTGCTTTTTTTTTTTTTTTTTTTTTTGGATTTGGTTTTTTCGAGACAGGGTTTCTCTGTATAGCCCTGGCTGGGATTACAGGCGTGCGCCACCACCACCCGGCTAGGGAAGTGCTCTTGCAATGAGACACAACAAATATCTCGCTCAACTGAAGCAGACTTCCTCCTGAAGGCTTCCCATGCCAGAAGCCAGCAGACTATGAAAGAAATAACAGTTAGGACAGGTGACGAGTCCAGATTACCAAGAAGAGATTGGATTGCCCCTCCCAATGGAGGTAAGAAAGATTAGATCTGAAGTGTAGGAGATCCTTTAGGGCCTCTCTTGTTGCTACCATGTCCTGTGATGAAAGTCAATAGGAAACTACACCACCCTAACCCAGGCAGGATGACAAAGGGAACATTCCCCTCAGGAATCCAAGTATGAGTCACTCCTCCAGGAAGACGGCCATGACCTGCTTGCTGAGGGTGGAGGAAATACAACTGATCAGTAGAGGAAAGCAGTGATAAATACCAGCTAAGGCCACATGACCAGTTGCAGAAAGGATTTGAATTGACTTGGGTGTTTCTTATTTTGTTAAGAATGCGTTGTTTTCTTTCCTTATTTTTGTTATTATGTAATGTAACAGCAATTATCAGTGATTAAGGTAGAGATACTAAGGCTGGAGAGATAGCTCAGCGGTTAAGAGCTCTGACTCTTCTTCTGGAGGTCATGAGTTCAAATCCCAGCAACCACATGGTGACTCACAACCATCTGTAATGGGATCTGACGCCCTCTTCTGGTGTGTCTGAAGACAGCTACAGTGTGTGCTTACATATAACAATAAATAAATCTTAAAAAAAAAAAAGTAGAGATTCTAAAATAATGTCCCTCAAGAGACTCTGCCACCTATATTAAAATTTATAAATGTGTCGGCAGTGTGCCAGAGATAGTTACATCGTGTTAGGCACTTATGACCTGGTATTTGTTTTCATTTGGAAATTAAGCATAAGGACAAATGACTGTGTCAAGTTGACAAAGAATGGACCACCATGTCTAGCTAAAATTAGAAAATCTAAAGTAGCCAAGTATGGTAGGACACATCTTTAGTTCCAGCACTTTGGAGGGGAGGCAGAGGCAGGATCTCCTCTGTTGAGTTTGAGGCCAGTCTGACCTATATAGCGAGATGCAGGACAGCTGGGCTACAAGTCTCAACGAAAAAAAAAGTATTTACCATGTACAAATAATTCTTAAAACTCAACAAAACAAGCCTCCTGACTAAAAAAATAAGCAGTAGATCTGGTCACCACACACATGAAGGTGGGAGCATGTCAGAGAACTGAATATTCTGACAAGACCCTGCTATGTAGTCACCAAAGTGAACAAATCCAGAATCCCGGCCATGCCAAGCGCTGGGGAGGGTATGGAAGCACAGCCTCACTAACTGGTTCTGGGAATGCAAAGTGGTATAGCCACTTGGAAGTTAGTTTAATAGTTTCTTACAAAATTAGTCATGTTTTCACTGTGTGCTTCAGCCATCCTTGATATCCACTCAGATGAGTTGAAAACTTATGCTTCTACAAAAACCTGTACATTAACTGTCAAAACTTGGAAGCAACTAAGGTGTCTTCAGAACTGACTAATACACTTGGACTGGGCTGCAGCTCAGTTGGTAGAATGCTTGCTAACCTAACATAGACAAAACCCAGGTTCCATCCCCAGCGCAGCACGGACCAGGGACAGTGATACATACCTGTAATCCCAGGTCTCAGGACAGAGGCAGATCAGAAACTCGGGGTCATCATCTAAATCAGTGGGTCACAACCTCCCAATGGATGGTGGGTCGAATGACTCATAGGGTTGCCCGAGGCCACAGATATTTACATAATTTTTACACTCAATAACTTACATGCAGTAGAAAAAATAGTTATGGAGTAGCAACAAAAATAATTTCATCGTTGGGGGACAGGAAGATGCTCAGGCCTGTGAAGCAAGGGCTTTCATCCACTGAGCCGGCTTTCTAGCCCTGATCCAACTCATCACGCTTTCTAGTTCATTTTCTATAAATATAACATTCCGAGAGTGAAACGGAAAGCCAAATGAGTGCTGTGCAGACAACTCACCTGGGACCCCATCGTGTTCTGGGTTGGGGCGAAGGCACAGAAGCACAAAGGCACAACTAGAAGAAAAGAAAAGCAGCCTCGTTATTATGGATCTGACCTACTTGATACCTAGAATGGTCTGTTCGGACTAGTACACACCCCTGAAAAATAGCCGCATGCTGGCAATGCCTGCTTTCCACCAAACATGGTAACACACACACACACACACACACACACACACACACACACACACACGGCAGGAATAAGACATCCCATCTGCCAGGTGATAGTGGTGCATGCTCAGGAGGCAGAGGCAGGCAGAGATCTTCCTCGATCAAGGCCAGCCTGGTCTACAGACTGAGTTCCAGGACAGTCAGGGCTACACAGAGAAATCCTGTTTTGTTTTGTTTTAAAAAATAAAAGACAGTTTACGATCAAGAGATAAAACAGAGCCGGGCGGTGGTGGCGCACGCCTGTAATTCCAGCACTTGGGAGGCAGAGGCAGGCGGATTTCTGAGTTTGAGGCCAGCCTGGTCTATAGAGTGAGTTCCAGGACAGCCAGGGTTACACAGAGAAACCCTGTCTCGGAAAAAAACCAGGAAAAAAAAAAAAAAGAGAGAGAGAGAGAAAGAGATAAAACAGAACCCAGAACCCCCAACTCCTGCGGCTGCTGTCAATAACTTAAAGCAACTATGATTCCAACACTAGTCTTTAATGTAAAAGGCAAATATGAATGAAGAAATAGGAACTTCAGCAAAGACAAATTACAAGGGGAAAAAAAGGGAAAATGCTAAGGGCTTGGAGTATGGTTCTGTGGCTGTCAAGGTCTGGCTATGAGGTGACCCCTGAAAGGCTCAGGAATCAAAGGCTCGGCCCCCAGCCTCCCAAAATTTCAATCAGTGACTCAAGAGGGCTCCCCCTTCATCCATAGATTATCCCCAGTGGACTTTCCTGATGGCATTAGTGGAAAATAGTGGGTGGGACTTAGAGGAAGCAGGTTAGAAGATAAACCTTGTCTCCAGCCCTTTCCTGTCTTCCTGCTTCCTGTTGCCAGGAAGTGAGAAGAGATAAGCAGACACTAACACCCGTCTCACTGTGAAGTTCAGAGTCACCTTAGAGTTAAAGAGATGGGCTCAAGGGGGCATTTACTGGAACCAGGAGCCACAATAAATCCTCCTTTGACCTGTTTTTCTCAGGCATTTGCCACTGTAACAAAACACTAACTGAAACAGAATTCTTAGCATGCTTGAGGTCCTGACTGGATCCTTAAAACAGCTCCCAGCAAGGAATTAAGTAACAGTGAGAATACCTAAGAAAGGGCAACTAAAGCAATTAAGAGAGAGTTCCTGCACTAACACTTTCCTTTTATTTACTTTTTGAGATAGGATCTCATCATCTAGCCTAGGCTAACCTCAAATTCAGGATCCTCCTGCCTCAGGCCACCAAGTGCAGGAATGGCAGGAATGAGATATAAGACCTGAAGCTAAAGCTAAATGTTTTCAGCTAATGACCTTAGCGCATTCCCTTCCCAGTTCCCACCCGTTATAACCCTGAGTGCATTTAACTCAAAGCAAGCCGGGGGTGAGAGCAGAAACTGATCTCAAACAGGAATCATGGAGAAATGCAAGAGTCAAAGCTGCTCCGAAGAAAATCACCAACATCAATAAAACTAACCAAACTGGCCAAGAAAAAAGGGACTACCGCTGGGTGTGGCAGTGCTTGACAGGCTATGGCAGGGTCACAAGTTCCAGGCCAGCCCGGCTACGTGGCGAGACCTTGCCCAACCAAACAAAAATCTAAAAATGAAGCAACGAAGACACAAATTACCAATATCTAGAATGATCCAGGACACCTTATTATAGTTGCTGCAGATATTATTTTCCACCCCCTTTGGGAACTAGAGAGGGGACTTAAGAACATTCACTGCTCTTCCAGAGGACCATGGTTCAATTCCCAGCACCCACATGGCAAATGACAACTATCTGTAACTCCAGTCCCAGGAGATCCCCCAGGTGACAGGCACACAGCGATGCTCAGACACACATGCAGACAAAACACCCGTCACATAAACTTTATTTTCTCTATGATAAAAAAATGGAGGGGTGAACAGACACTCAAGGATTAAGAGCATTTCCTGCTCCTCCAGAAGGCTGGACTTCAGTTCCCATCACCCACACCCGACATTCAACTCCAGGGGATACAATGCCCTCTTCTGGCCTAGGCAGGCACCAGCACACGGAGGATACAAACAAGACAAACTCATATATAAATGAAAACAACAAAAATTAATATTAAATAAAGGACATGGGCTTCCTACCCACAGCACACCTGCCCGAAAACCAGGTGGGTCAGCTACCAACACCCCTGAGCCAGCCCTCTGCTCCCTCAGGGAGACGCCCTCTGCCTAATCACAGGCCACACCCACCAGATGACTCGATAGGCTGCCCTCTACCCAGCCTGCCTACCCTGCCCAAACCTGCCAGAAGACTGGCTAGGCCACCCACCCTACCCGTCTCCCCTCCTTGCCATGTCCTGCTCTGTAATCCCAGCACTTGGGAGGCAGAGGCAGGTGGATTTCTGAGTTCGAGGCCAGCCTGGTTCAGACAAACCCTGTCTCAAAGAGAGAGAGAGAGAGAGAGAGAGAGAGAGAGAGAGAGAGAGAGAGAATGAATGAGAATGAATCTCAGGCGCTGAAGATACAAAGAAGAAACAGATACATCGGTCAAAAAAAAAAAAAAAAACTTAAAACAAAACATCCAGAAAATCTAGGACACTATAAAAACACTGAGCCTAAGAATAACAGGTATAGAAGGAGAAGAAACCCAGCTCAAAGGCCCAGAAAATATTTTCAATGAAATACTAACCTAAAGGAGATGCCTCCTGTAAAGATACAAGAAGCATACAGAACACCAGAAAGAGGGGCTGGAGAGATGACTCAGCGGGTAAGAGCACGGACTGCTCCTCTGGGGGTCCTGAGTTCAAATCGCAGCAACCGCATGGTGGCTCCCAGCCATCGGTAAAGAGATCTGATGCCCTCAGCCACAGTGTCCTTAAGAGAACACTGGATAGATAGGGCTGCGCCATAATAATCAAGGAAGAGGCGGGCAGATTTCTGAGTTCAAGGACAGCAGATTTCTGAGTTCAAGGCCAGCCTGGTCTACAGAGTGAGTTCCAGGACAGCCAGGCTTATACAGAGAAACCCTGCCCTGTCTCGGGAAAAAAAAAAAAA
>BDUI01009711.1:10553-23731 GCA_002335545.1 Apodemus speciosus | reverse complement strand
AAAGAAAGAAAGAAAGAAAGAAAAAGAAGAAGAAAAAAGCTGCAAGGGGAAAAGAACAAGTAACATAAAGGCAGACCTAGACACAATCCCTCGTGCCCTTCCTTTCCAATGTGGGCCTGGTAGAACGGCTCCAACAAAGAAGGATGTCGAGAAAACGGGCTGTGCTGCCATCAATGAGGCGGTGACCCGAGAATACACCATCAACATTCACAAGCACATCCATGGAATGGGCTTCAAGAAGCCTGCTCTCCTGGCACTCAAAGATATTCAGAAGTTTGCCATGAAGGAAATGGGGACTCCAGATGTGCGCATTGACACCAGGCTCAATAAAGCCAACTGGGCCAAGGGAATAAGGAATGTTCTGTATCACATCCGAGTACGTTTGTACAGAAAATGTAATGAGAATGAGGATTCACCAAACACATTGATAACTTATGTGCCTGTTACCACATTCAAAAATCTACGGTCAATGTGGATGTGAACTAACCTGCTGAATGTCAAATAAAGTTTCAGAACTGCCAAAAAATAAAGAAAAAATAAAGGAAGATCTATTAGAATTATACCCAACTTCTTCTCAATTGAGACTCTGAATGCCAGAAGGGCCTGGACAGATGTCCTGCAGACTCTAAGAGACCAAATGTTAGCCCAGTCTACTACATCCAACAAAACTTTCAACTACCATAATGGAGAAAACATTTCATGATAAAGTCAAATTTAAACGACACCTATCCAACCCTACATAGTATAGTAGAAAGAAAACTCCAACCCAAGCAACTAACTATATCCATGATAATCTACACCAGCAAAAGCAAAAGAGGGGAAGCGCGCACATCCAAAAGTTACTACCGCCAACAAAGTAACAGGAAGTAACAATCATTGGTCAGTGATATCTCTCAATTCCCCAATAAAAGCACTGACTAGCAGAATGGCTGCAAAACCAGGATCCCCCCTCCTGCTGCACACAATAAACACACCTCAAAATCAAGCATAGACCTGAGTACAGGGGTGGGAAAAGACTTCCCTAACAAATGAACCCAAGAAGTAAGCTGGTGCAGCCATTCTAATATCTAACAAAAGAGACGTCTGCCCAAAATTAATCAAAAGAGACAGGGAAGGACACTACATACTCAAAAGCAAAAATCCACCAAAATAGCATGCCAATTCTTAACATTTATGTCCCAAACACAAAGGTGGAGGTGACTAAGCCTCTGCTGGGAAAGGCACATGGGTATGATGCAGACTGCTCTCTTATGGCAAGGCCTGAGCCTTAGGTCCCCACAAGGCAAGGACCTGTGGGGATATTCATGCAGCATCTTCTGGCCTTTCCTGAGGGAACGTTTGGGTCACCTTTGCTTTGTGTTTGCATTCTTGGCTTTACTTTCACTTTGTCTGTGACAGATGCTTCCCCAGAATCAGAAAATGAAAGCTAGTATGGTGAGTCATTCTTATTTGTCTCTGAGCATCATGGGAGTGGAATCATGGGAGTGGAACAGATTACTACCCTTCTGTTTGTTAATAATGGTGATGTGGTTAACACAAGCCCCTGGCCTGAGTTCATCAGCTAAAGTTCAGATGTTTTCTTCTGATGAGAACTTAGTTCTGACAACAATGTACCCACAGATTTGTTCAAACAACAGCTAGATGGTTAATAAAAGGTTAGGAAGGTCTTACTGGATCATTGCTTCCAAGACTTAATAGGAATGTTAAGAGGCGAGCCAAGCAAGGACCCGTAACTGACTCACTAATCTGCTGAAAGCCTGGAGCATTAGGAGAATTAGATCTCCTGATCAGGATATTGGGAGATGCTTAGTGCCAATAATTAAACCAGGATTTCCTGGGTATGTAGTCTATCACCTCTCGATACTCTAACCGCAATTGCTACCATCCATGGTCACTTGGTTAGTACCAGTGTGCTGGGTTAGATATTAACTGCTTACTGAAGCTGTTTCTTCTTCCTTGGTACAGGTGATGGGTTAGCAGGAAACTGTGGAGACTGAGGAGGAGAAGGAAGGGGAAAGTACAGTGTGCACATTGTTAGGCGTAGGAAGTTCTTCAACGAGATTGTACATGAGAAAATGAGAAAACGGATGTAAATAACTAAAGGGGGCCAGAGGTGTCTCAGTGCCAGGGTGTGGGAGCTGCACTTGTTGGTCCCAGTCTTCTTTCGCCCATTCCACACATCCTCCTTCAGGTTCTGAACCCACTGGGCTGGACCATGGTACAATGGTGTCCACATTTGTAAAAGAAACAACACTAAAGTTTAAATCATACACTGACCTCACACATTGAGCGGGAGACTTCAATACCCCATTCTCACCAAAGGACAGGTTATCCAGACAAAACTAAACAGAGCAACACTGGCACTAAAAGATGTTATAAACCTAATAGACCTGACAGATATCTACAGAACATTTCACCCAAACACACACAACATACCTTAACACCTCATGGAGCTTTCTCCAAAACTGATCACACACTCTGTCAAAGAGCAAGAAAATTAAAATAACTGATTGCATCTATCAGACCATCCTAGATTAAAGTTGGCTTTCAACAATAACAGAAACAATAAAAAACCTACAAACTCATGGAAACTAAATGACTACTGAGGTAGAAATAAAGAAAGAAATTAAAGAATTCAATGAAAATGATTGCACAACATACCCAATCTTAAACCAGTGCTAAGAGGAAAGCTCATAGCACTAAGTGCCTTCATAAGGAAATCAGTGAGATCTCAGAGTGGAGACTTAACAATAGACAGCAGGGAATAATTAAACTGAGGCCTCAAATCAATGAAATAGAAACAAAGAAAATACAATGAACCAATGAAACAAAGAGTTGGTTCTTTGAGAAAAAAAAAAAGGGGGGGGGGGACAAACCCTTATCCAAACTAATTAAAAGGTATAGAGATCATCCAAATTAACAAAACCAGAAATGAAAAGGTAGACATAACAACACTGAGGAAATCCAAAGAATCATTAGGTCATATTTTAAAAACCTATATTCCATAAAGTTGGAAAATCTTTAAGAAATAATTTTCTTTTTTTTTCTCTTTTAAGATTTACTTATTATATGTAAGTATACTGTAGCTGTCTTCAGATGCACCAGAAGAGGGTGTCAGATCTTGTTATGTGAACCACCATGTGGTTCCTGAGATTTGAACTCAAGACCTTCAGAAAAGCAGTCAGTGCTCTTAACCACTAAGCCATTTCTCCAGCCCAATCATTTTCTTGATAGATACCTCTTACCAAAGTTAAACCAAGATCAGATAAACAACTTAAGTAGACCCATCGCCCCTAAGTAAATAGAAGCAGCCATTAAAAGTCTCCCAACCAAAAGAAGTCCAGGGCTAGACAGTTTTAGCAAAATTCTACCAGACTTTCAAAGAAGAGCTAACAGCAATATGCCTCAAATTATTCCACAAAATAGAAACAGAAGGAATACTGTCAAATTCATTTTATGAGGCCAGTCACCCTGATACCTAAACCACACAAAGATTCACCAAAGAAAGAGAATTACAGACCAATTTCCCTTATGAACACAGATGGAAGAAAAAAATAAGTAAAAACAACTCAACAAAATACTTGCAAATCTAATCCAAGAATACATCAAAAAGGTTATCCACCATGATCAAGTAGCTTTATCCTAGAGATGCAGGAATATGAACGTCAGTCAATATAATCCACCATAAAAACAAACTGGAAAGGAAAAAAAAGGTCATTTCATTAGATCCCAAAAAAGTCTTTGAGAAAATTCAACACCCCTTCATGATGAGTCTTGGAGAGATTGGGGATACAAGGGACATTCCTAAATATAATAAAGGCAATTTACAACAAGCCTATAGTGAACATCAAATTAAGTGGAGAGAATACTCAAAGCAATTTCACTAAAATCAGGAACAAGACAAGACTAAGCACTCACTCACTATATASCCATTCAATATAGTACCTGAAATTCTAGCTGGAGCAGTAAGAAAACTGAAGGCGATCAAGGGGAAACAGGAAGAAGTCAATACATCATTGTTTGCAGATGATACATAAACAACCCCAAAAATTCTACCAGGGAATTCTTAAGCTGATAAACACCTTTAGCGAAGTAGCTGAATACAGAATTAATTTTAAAAAATCACTTGCCCTGTCATACACAAATGACAAATGGACTGAGTAAAAAATCAGGGAAACCACCCTTCACAAGAGCCACAGACAATATAAAACATCTTGGGGCAACTCTATCCAAGCAAGTAAAAGACTTCAAGTCTTTGAAGAACGAAACTGTAAAAGGTATCAGAAGATAGGAAGAGCTCCCATGCTCATGGATTGATAGAATTAACATAGTAAAAATGGCCATCCTACCAAAAGCAATATACAGATTCAAGGAAATCCCCACCAAAATTCCAACTCAATTCTTTTTGTTTTCTTTTGTTTTGAGACAGATTAGCCCTGGCTATCCTGGAACTAGCTCTGTAAACCAGGCTGGCCTTGAACTCACAAATAGCCACCTGCCTCTTTAATCTGGGCCCTGAAGCCTTCACACAAGTACAGTACCTTGGTTTTGCACTAACAACAGGAACCTAAACTTTAGCTGGTAAGAGTATTGGTTGCTTTTCTCACTGTTGTGACTACTTGACAAAAGAAACTTAAAGAAGGGTTGGTTTACTTGGGCTCCCATTTTGAGTATAGCCCATCATGACATTACCTAGAACCAAAACCCCATCTACCTCTCTCTCTTCTGCCCAGCCACAGGCTGTCAGCATCTTTATTCAACCAATAGTTTTAAATTAAGGAGCAAGGTTTACTTGGTGTACAGGTAGATTTTCTGAGGCAACCAGGGCCTCAGAAATTTAGCATTACAATACATAACAAAAGACCATACCTCAACAGTCTAGTTGACAGTATTAACTATACCAAGTCTGCCACTTGTCAACCCAGCAAACATATTTTTGTTTTGTTTTGTTTTTTGAGACAGGGTTTCTCTGTGTAGCCCTGGCTGTCCTGGAACTCACTCTGTAGACCAGGCTGGCCTCGAACTCAGAAATCCGCCTGCCTCTGCCTCCCAAGTGCTGGGATTAAAGGCGTGCGCCACCACTGCCCGGCAGCAAACATATTTTAAGCCACACCTTCTGACTCTTGTCCCTATAGGCTCCTGGCCACTTCATATTACAAAATACATTAATTTAATCTACCTTCAGAAGTCCCCCCATCTTTTTTTTTAAAAAACAGTTCCAACCCTGTTCAAAGTATAAACTGAAGCTGGGTGTGATGGCACACACCTTTAATCCCAGCACTCTGGAGGCAGAGGTAGGTGGATTCCTGAGTTTGAGGTTAGCCATGTCTATAGAGTGAGTTAAAAAACAGTCTGGTCTATACAGAGAAACCCTGTATAGAAAAAACAAAAAACCAACAAACCCACCAGTTCCATACTCCTAATATACAGTGCGTGGGCAAACTTCTATTCTAGAAGGGAGGAATGGGTTATTTACAAGAAGATTATGCCAAAGTGAGATCCAAACCCAGGGGGAAAATACCAAATCCCAAGCTGAAATGACCACTCACCCATTTGCTAGGGCTTAAATACCATGTAAGGCCAAGTCAAGAGTACAGACCTGTTGTTTCTTGTTTTGTTTTGTTTTCTTCTTTCCTTTTCCCTTCCTTCCTTTCTTTTTAAATTTCTTGCATGCTCCAACTGCAAAAGCCATAATTCAGGGCTAGGGTTAGCCTTCATATCTAAGGTTGTACATGGTGTAACTGGAGCCTTGGGGTTAACTGGGAATTTCACTGTATAGCACCCCTACCTGCCTTCCTCCAGTTCAGGAGAGGTAGAGAGACTCAATCAGACCCTAAAGAAGACCTTAACTAAATTAACCATACAGACTGGCAAGACTGGGCAGCACTCCTCCCTTTGCTCTTCTAAAAGTCAGAAATACTCCCTACATCAAGGAGTGACTCCTTATGAAATTATGTATGGAAGACCTCCTCCAATGTGCCCTAGACGGAAGTCCAAGTTAGTTGAGGAAATATCTAACCAACACTTACTCCAGTCTGTTCAGGTAATACAAAACACCAAGGACAATGTTTCCCCAGTTGGGAGCTGGTTATGCCCTTGCCCACTGCAAGGTTTCCAGCCTGGTGATCCAGTCAGGGCATCAAGTGAACTCTCTGACTCCCCGCTTGAAGGGTCCTAATACCATGCTATCACCTGATCACACCAATGGCTGTCAAGGTTGATGGAATTCACTCCTGGATTCATCATTCCCACCCGGGGGCGGTGCCGGAGGAAGAAGACTCCTTGAAGACCCCTTGACTGATGGACTACTCTGAGAGGCTCTCTAAAGCTAAGATTGGCCAAATCTTGATTCTTTTCTGTTGGGTTTTCAAGTCCCTGTCTGGCCCCAACTATTATCAGCCTAAGGTTTATGACTAAGAAGTACTGAACATTCAAACAGGTTCCATCACAACCAGGGTGCTCGGTGTTCCCTAATGAGTCATCTGGCTTTAAGACAGATCTCTGCACATTATGAGTTGGATTAGGAAACTATGGGGCCAGTCCCAGTGCCTCACTATCCTGGCCTCAGGCGCTAGAACTACTTGGTATAGTTGTAGAGATTTGGAATTTGAAAGGTCTCTATGGGGATCATCTTTTTATGCATGTCCTATGAATCAAACTGTGAGCAAAATGGTATCACTGTAAAAACTGGGGTGTGAGACTTGGTCTTCCTGGTCCCAAGACAAAGATCCTTATATCTCCGTTACCACAGAGGCCGACAGAACTTGCAAGGCTCCCAGTTACTGTAAGTCTGTAACCATAACCTTAAAAACTTGGGATCTCTTCCCTCCAGGAGACATCTGAGGTAAAGCATAGCACTGGGGTGTCAGAAAATATCAGACAGGCTGAGACCGGGGGACTGAGTTTACCATCCAAAGACAGCCCTTTAGGCTGTTCCCTAACCCAAATAGGCCAATAGGGAGATCTTCATCCACTTGCTGCCTACACTAAAACAGAGTCTGTGCCCCGGCAACCCCAGAACCAGAGGCTGACAGTCATAAATCATGACTGAAGGCCAGACTCTTGGTTCAGAACAGTCAGCCAGTGAACAAGGACTTGATAAACCCCTATCTGACACCCTGACAGCTACCTTTGCTTAACTTAAATGTGATACATCCACAATTGCTGGCTTTGCTGACATTTAAAACCCCCTTATTATACAGGGATAGCAACTTTAGTCACTCTTGGACCCAACATAACCAACATCCAGCAGATTCCCTCACACCAGATGGACAAAAACTGCCCGTGGTCCACTCATGCTTCCCTCACACTAGAGGATGTGCAAGGAACGGAACACGCCTCATTGCTTCTGCGCCCCGACAGGCCAAGCTTGCTGAAACGCCCCGCTACTACTTGGTTTGCACGCACCTTTGGTATCACCCCTTGCCTTTCTGCTGTTGGAGATGGATTCTAAGGCTTTGGTTCAATTGGGAATCTGCGTGTCCAGAAACTGAAGGTCATTGTCCCCAACTGGTTTTTGAGTGATCAATAAAGATACCAACAGCCAATGGCTGGGCACAAGACAGGACACTTTGAGTTGCACAGGCAGGACACAGAGAGGAACAGAATCCTTGTGACTCAAGGATAGAAGGATGAGACACAGGAGCAGCAGGAGACAAAGCCAACCAGCCACGTGAGATTTCAGGTAAATGGCCATTGGCCACTTCCATGACTGGGCCTGGGGTAGCCAGGGAAGGTTTAGGAGTGCCCAGCCTTTGAGGTAGCCAAGGCATTTTAAAAATAAACTAATGTGTGAGTGTCTTTCATTCACAGATACAAAGATAGCTTCTGGGCACAAAGTGGTGTAGCAAAAACTCCTGCTACAATCTGTTCATCATTTTTCTTACCCCAGACACAAAGATAAAGACCTGGGACACCTGCATTTCACAATCCAACAACTAGAGATCCAGACAGACTCTTCAGCTGAAATAACCCTATAGAGCAGAAAAAGATTAGATTTGCTATTCTACAGAAAAGGGGATTTTGCATGGTTCTGGGAGAAGCTTATGTTTCTATGTTAATCACTCTGAAGTCATCAGGGATGCTTTAGCCAAGGTTAAACAAAATCTAACAGAGAGAGCTAGAAAGACAATGGTTCTAGAATTGGTTTCAAAACATGTTTAATTGGTCTCCCAAGCTAAAAACCCTATTTGCGGCCCTTGCTGGTCCTCTGACTCTTCAGTTTTTACTGCTCCTCATAGGGCATATAACCAATGCCCTTACTAACCTCATTCAAGAACGAACAGGATCTATTAAACATATGGTCTCGAGAACACAAAGTAACCCTCTGTATACAGAAGATAATCAATGATTATCTACTTACATAAAATGAGGCGTGGGGCTGAAAGGGGAAGCTTGGCCAAGTGTGGCCCTCTTAAGACAGCCACCATTTGCTAGGGCTCAAATATCATTTAAGGTCAAGCCAGGGGCACAGATGTGTTCTGTTTCTTTCTTTCCCAAMTCTTTCCATGTTCCAACCACAGAAACCATGACTCATTTCTTTCTCCCTATTCCCAGAAACCTATTATTAAGAACCCTTTCCTGTAATATTAGATGGCCCACCTGCTTATGGTTTTGATTTGTCTTACACATGTTGAGTCTGTATTTTGAGCTTATAACCTGTTCAACCAGAAGAGTGGGGGGCGGCAATATCAGCTCCCAAGTCCGTGCTGCATCCCTAGATGTTCAGTTTGTTGTTCAAATCAATAAGGCTGCTCTGGTTGAGAAAACTTGGTGTGTCCTGGGTGTTGGGTTTTCGCCAGACCCCACAACACGTCCAGCATCTGAGACTTGTGATGAAACCATCCAGGCTCCAAGCTCACTCCTAGCCCTGCACTTCTGCCCCCTGCAGCTCGTGCAGCCCCTCTTGGACCGGCTCAACTCCAAGCATACAACTTTCTTCAGCTGGAGTCCTTCAATCCTGTCATCTCGAACATCCTGGGATCTTCACTGCACCTTACCCTTCACCTCTGTGTGCAGGGGTACAGCAAAGAAGCTGCAAATGCAACATTATTGGGGGGAAAGTCTTTATTGTGCATAAGAGAGAAAATACAGAGGCATCTGGAGGGGTCTAGCAGAGAAAAAGATTAACAGACTGGACACGGGCAGGGCTATCTGTGGGAGAAGAAGGAACAGCAAGGGATAGAGAACAGAGAGAGCATAATGAGAGTAGCAGAGGTAGGGGGAATCCTGCCATCATAAAGAGAACAAAGATCTGTTCACAGAGGTAGAACTGACAAGCATGGAGGGCTGGTTGCACACACCATTCACAAATAAAACTCAGACACCAAGCTTACCTGGAGGAAACACCTCTCCAGGAGGTGGTTTTCAGAGGATTCCTTCAGTGGCATCCTCAATTTAGGCCCTCTCCTTTTAGGAGAATGTGCTTTGTAATAAACTGGAACCTTCACTTAAGGAGGGACTTTGCCCCTAGAGCACTTTTCCTATTGCCTCAGTGCAGAGCAGGTCTCCTTTAAATGATGCTAATCTCTAACAATTGTAGCTCTTTTCTCAGCCTCTGCCTTAGAACCTACAACTTTAAATTCCCTCCCTTTCCCACCAAACCACACAGCTCCCCGCCCCCAACCCCGGCACCCTGCTCTGATGTCTCTCACAGTACTCTAGGATAAGAGCAGCAAGTACTAACCTTGATATAGTCTGCATGCCATCTAGAAGACATTGTTGGAAATTGAAACCAGGTCTCTGGAAGAGCAGCCAGTGTCTTAGTCACTAATCCCCCTTTTCTGTTCTCATCCTGTCTTCAGATGTCCACCACACAAATTAGTCCATTACTGTTGAATTCAGCCTCACTCAAATTCTTAAGACAGAAAGCAACCCAGTTCTCRGCCAGAATAAGATATAAATGGCCTCTATCCCCATTTCAGAGAAGATCTTGCCTCCCTCTGAAACCTCAGTAGCTATCTGCCTTCACTATTAGTGTTTCTCTCCCTTTCTCTCTAACATTTATTTTTACTTTTTGCATATGTGTGTATGTCTGTGAGTGTATGCCATCTATACACTTCTGTATAGGGTGTATGCCATCTGTATGGGTGCCCGAAGAGGCCAGAAGAGGATGTTGGACTCCCTGGA
Organism: Apodemus speciosus; assembly: GCA_002335545.1. NCBI lineage: Eukaryota > Metazoa > Chordata > Mammalia > Rodentia > Muridae > Apodemus > Apodemus speciosus. The sequence goes on along the minus strand of BDUI01009711.1, from coordinate 13,603 downwards.
GCTGGGGCTATAGGTGGTTGTGAGTCACCAACCTGGTGGCTAGAAATTGAACTGTATCTTCAGAAAAGCAGGAAACACTCTGAACTGCTGAGCCATCTCTCCAGCTCCTTAAATTTCTCTTGGTGTTATGGTCTTTACCCCCACCAGAACGGCCCACTATGTTCTGGCTACAGCATCGTAGGGGTTTTCTAACCCAAAGTTCCAAATTCCTCCACATCCCTCCCAGAAACCAACTCCAAAGACCTAAGAACCTTTTCTTTTCTTTTCTTTTTTCTTTCTTTTTTTGGCGTTTTTGAGACAGGGTTTCTCTGTGTAGCCCTGGCTGTCCTAGAACTCACTCTGTAGAACAGGCTGGCTTCGAACTCAGAATTCTGCCTGCTCCTGCCTCCCAAGTGCTGGGATTACAGGCATGTGCCACCACCGCCCGGCTGCAGATTTCTTACTAAGGGTGAAGCATCAAAGCTTATGCCTGACAGCCCTCCAAAGATAAAGGAAGATTGACATAGCATCACACCCAGCCATGACACTCCCAACACCACCCTAAAAACCTGCCAATCTTAAATTATGCTACCTTTCTCCTCGGGGCAGAAGAGGCCGAATGTGGAAGGGGGGCACAGGAAGTGCCTCTGTAACCACTGACCTCACGGCCCCTGGAGCGCGTCTATCTCTCTGCCCTAATGGACTTCCACAGCCTGAGCAAGTGTTTACCAAGTGAGGATCTGTGCTGCTATACGCCCATGTGTAGATTTGGAAAGAAGGGTTACTAATGGCCAACAGCTCCCCCATGGAACTAAAGATCTGACATTATCGTGCTATTATATTTTATTTATATTTTAGTGATGTTACAAGTGAGTAATGGCATGCTCACTTGTAACATCACTAAAAAGACAGTTCTTTTACCAGCAAAGGAAATAAATACCTGGGCAGAGAAGGGGACCAAGTGGGCAACAGGGACAGATGAACCGAATACAATACCTAAAATATAGACCAGTCTTTAAGGCAAGATCCCTACTTCCCACCATAACTCTGATCAAAACAAGTGGTTCTTAAAAGATAAAATACAAATGGCCAATGGAAAAATGTTCAACCTCACAGGCCATCATAGATACACAAAGCAAAACTACACTGAGATTCCACTGCACCCTAGTGAGAATGGCAGTCATTAAAAACAAACACATAGCTGGACAGTGGTGGTGCCCAGCCTTTATCCTAGCACTTGGGAGGCAGAAGCAGGTGGATTTCTGAGTTCGAGGCCAGCCTGGTCTACAGAGTGAGTTCCAGGACAGCCAGGGCTACACAGAGAAACCCTGTCTTGAAAAACGGAAAAAAAACAAAAACAAAAACAAAAACAAAAAACAAAACAAAACAAAACAAAAACCCAAACACATAAAACCAAGAAATACTGGCAAGCACGTAGACAAATGTGACCACCCACTGTCAGTGGGAATGCACCAGTCTAGTCACTGTGGAAGTCAGTAGAGAGGTTTCTCCAGAGACTAATGATAGATCTTCCATATGATTCAGCTACATGATTCCTAGATTTTTACCTAAAGATTCCCATATCAGAGACACTTGAGCCTTAATATGTTTGCTGTTTCTTCAGCATTGTTCACATACAGCTATGGAACCAACAAAGGCATGAAACATTAGAGGAATGGATAAAGAAAACATGGCATACATAACAGAATTCTTAATTCTTCATGTGCATGTGTGCGTGTACGTGTGTGCACACATGTGCATGTGGAGGTCAGAGAACAACTTTCAGGAGTCAGTCCTCCAGTTCTCTCCTCCTACTAAATGGGTTCCAGGGCTCAAACTCAGATTTTCTATATTGGCTGAAGTGCCTTTACCCACTGAGCCTAACTAACCCCACAGTGGAATTTTTCAGCTATAAAGAAGAATGACATTATGTCATTTGCAAGAAAATGGATGCAACTAGATATAATCATATCAAACAAATTACTTTCTGGTTTGTGGTTCCTAAATTTTTATATAGATGCCTRAAATCATTAGGAAGATGAAGGGACTAGCAGGAGGGGAGGACTAGGCAGAGGCGACAGTACAATATATATTGCCAGGTCCAGCATGGCTGTGTAAGGGGTGGTGGGACAGAGTCCCCGCCTCTAGGGCATCACCTGGATGTGGATCCTGTGTGCTGATGGTTATGGTCGCCCTGAAGCTGACCTGCTGTCTCTTTATCTTACTTTTAATTTCTCTTTCTGGGGAATATACCTCCCCCACTACTGAGAACTAATCACTCCATAATAGATAAAACAGATGTGGTTCACAGGAATGGGGGTGGGTGGTCATGGGGCTGCAGGGAATGAGGGACAAACAGGCCTTCTGCTTGGACCTTAAGGCCATGGAAAAGATCTAGATAGCATAACTACCGAGGCCATAAAAACCTAGACGGTCCTTTGTACAAACCACTCATTACGTGACTTGGCCTTAAAGTTGGAATTATATGAGGAGACACATGTACCCTCTGGTCCAATGATTGCTGCATTAATTAGCCAGGGTGAACTTGGGTATATCAAGGACAGAATTAAAATGGTCTCAAGAAGAAAAGGCATGAATAGGAAAAGAAGGAATCTGTTATAAATAAGCAAATGATAGATGGGTTCATCTTATAGGAGGACGGCTTCTGTATGAACCAGAGAAAAATAGTATGGGAGCTGGAGAGATGGCTTAGCAGTTAAGAGCCCTGGCTGCCCTTCCAGAGCTCCTGAGTTCAATTCCCAGCAACTACATGGTGGCTCACAACCATCTGTAATAGGACCCAATGCCCTCTTCTGGTGTCTGAAGACAGCAACAGTGTGCTCATATACATTAAATAAATAAATAAAATTATTAAAATAAAATTATTATTATTATTATTATTATTATTATTATTATTATTATCATTATTATTTGGGTTGAGACAGGATTTCTCTGTATAGCCCTGGCTGCCCTGGAATTCACTCTGTAGACCAGGCTAGCCTCGAACTCAGAAATCTGCTTAGTCTCTGCCTCCCAAGTGTTGGGATTAAAGGCATGCACGACCACTGCCC
>BDUI01009710.1:46988-64777 GCA_002335545.1 Apodemus speciosus | reverse complement strand
GAGCCTAGATGGTGGTGTTCTCAGTCCACAGGGCTCTGTCTGGTTAGCTGTCTGAGGTGCCCTGAGGCAAGGTGGCTGCTTCTGCTGTAATCCAGGTACAGCCTGCACAGATTGCCAAGTAGGTTGGTAGCCATGCAGGTTGGTGACCGTCTGCAGCTCTGACCTGAGGCAAGATGGCGGCCTTTGCAGGGCCCAAAACCTATACCTGCCTGGCCAGCAGGGCCTGCTGCTCTGCTTAGCTCTTGTACACAGATCGCTGTCTGGTGGTTTGAGTCCCCAGAGATCTTAAACTCGGGTTATCTCTGGTACCCGAGCCAGCTTGTTGTGAACCAGCAGTGGCAAAGGGGAGTGCAGGATCCCCTCAGGGCACAGAACCCAAGCCTGGCTGGGCTACAGGAACCTCTGTTCTGCTTAGCTCCTGAGGGCAGATTACTGCCTGGCTGTTTGAGTCCCCAGAGATCTTAAACTCGGGATAACTCGGGGAAACTCAGGTCCCTGGTCCTTTTGTCCAGTCCAAGCAACAGTGAAGCAGGCTGTGGTGGCGGGCAGTGCAAGATCCCTGGCAGGGCTCAGAACCTACACCAGGGTGACCTGCAGGTCCTGCTGCTCTGCTTAGCTCTTGAGTGCAGATCGCTGTCTGGTGGTTTGAGTCCCCAGAGATCTTAAACTTGGGATATCTCGGGTACCTGAGCCAGCTTGTTGTGAACCAGCAGTGGCAAAGATGGCGGTGGCGGGGAGTGCCGAAATTTAATTTAATACATCATTTTATGCTTAATTGTATAATTCAAAAACATGATTTGATACTGTCTGTCTATTTAAACTCTGAAAACATATGATAAACTATTAAAGGAAAATATTTTTGGTTAAACATAATTTTTAAATTATAAATCTCTATAAGTTCACTGATTGCAAGAAAATTTTACTACCCATAAAATGATATTGTGTAATCACTGAAATAGAAGCAAGTGCCTATCATTTGAGTGGATCAAACAGATGGTGAGTCAAGCTTACAACAGGGAAAAATGCAATTGTATTTATTATTTAGTTGGTCAGGCTCATTTTTTATATAGAGTTTCTTCTTACATTATTAATTCAGTAGCAGTGAGTAATACTGAGGAGGCAATGTATATTCTGTCACATATAAATAAATCCACACTTCTATCATCTTATTTCCACAAAGTTAGAGTTTATTTCCAGAGTAATATCTGACAAGCATACTTAAACAAACTTGAATACTCTAACTGGAATATTATTTTCTTCTTTAACATGTGAAACTTTTTTCTATTTCTCCATCATTAATTTATTTATCCTGTTATTCGGTACATTCTTTTTTTTTTTTAACATTATCTGAACTTGAGAAAAAATGCATGCTATGAATTTTCCTGGAGTCTAGTGGTTATTTTCTAACCTGAGCTGAGTAATGAAGTGCAAATTTAAGTATTCAATTTACCCTTTTAGCTCATCGATGTCATGTTCTATATAGATATTAATTATTTTCTAAAATATTCAGTAGAAACCAATGAGCTTATTGCTTGAAAAGTATGAATGAGGCATTACTATGAATAGCATTGGTCACCACAAAACACAATCACTGTAAATGGTAAGCTTGTAAAAACTACAACATGGAGACTTTCTTTCAATGAAACATTCTAATATATATACATATATATATGTATATATATATATATATATATATTATACGAATGTGTGTGTGTGTGTTGTCTAGCATCTTCCAATATCTCTAAACAATTCTCTTGAGAGAGGTTTCATTATATTTTGCCATTTTCTTCCTTTCAATTTGGCCGTTCCTTGCAGTGAGCAACAGTTCACGTTCATAATTTCCACACAGAAAGTCATTTCCTCACTGATGATAAATCCACAGTTCAGGAGAGTAATTCAATTTTCTTCTTATGCAATATTACGCTCCATGCTGAGTCCTGGCTACTCTTTTGGTTCAGTAATGCTGCGCACGGAATCCTAAGCTTAGTTTTGCTGAAAGTTAGACCTTTCATGTCAGATTTAGTAATTGACCTATGCACTATGAAAAAGATTAGGTTTAAGCATTTGCCCATTAGTTATAGAGAGGTTGCGAAAAACTTGTATCTGTGACCTTTGTTGTATTTTCCCATGACCTCTACTCTTGCTTCAGTAGAATATGTAAAAAGAAGTATCAAATCATTATTTTCACTTCAGCTGTTAAAGCTTGTGTCCAAATCTTCACAAGTGTATCATACACAAGTTACTTAGAGAGTCAAAATCAAACATTCTTTTGAACCCAATAGTTGATGTTCTAACTTTACACTCTCTTTGAAACCCTGCAGAACATCGCTCTACCTTATTTATCAACTCTTCTAGCTATTTTTAGATTGAAATTGGATGAAACATGAAGTTTAGCAATTGCCTAAAATTCAGACTGATATTCTCTTTCCTGAGACATAGCTTGGTCCTGGTGTGTTATCAATTCAATTGTGTGTTTTTTTTTGTTTGTTTGTTTNAATTATTGCCATAATTATTAAGGAATAAGATTAATATTAAATATCATATCCAATTCGTGAACTCATAATCACAGACACTATTATTTATTTACTCTTAAATAATAATGTGTCAATGTCTCAGTGGCAATAATTCAGTATAATGTTGTGGATTATTTTATAGTTATACCAAAGTATTGTTTCAAAATGCAAACATATAAATACAGTGTTCTGTTAAACAGTCCATCTCCATTCCAGCATCTGCCATTGTGAATGAGTTCTTACAATCACAGTTATCAAAATTGCAGTTCTATTCTTTCATTTCCCAGATGACTAATGGTATTCTAGATTATTTTCCCTTGCTTACTTGCTAATTCATTATACATTTTCTTAATGTCTCATTTTTGGTGTCAATCATTTACTTAATGACTGAAATCTTCTTAAAAGTAAATACATACGATATTTATTTTCTGGGCCTGGGTTACCTCATTAAGGATCCATTTTTCTGTAAATTTCATGATATCATTTTTAAACAGCTGAGTAATATTTCATTGTGCAATTGTACCACATTTTTTATCCATTCTTCTTTTGAGGAACATCACAGTTGTTTCTTATTTCTGGCTGTTATAATTAATGTGGTTGAACAAATGTCCTTGTGGTAGGACAAAGCATGTTTTGGGTATGTGTCCAACAGTTCTATAACTGGATCACATCCTAGACAGTTTAAGCTGTTAGTTATGTTGTTGATTTTAGCCTCTATAACAGTTGCAAAATGGAATCTCAAAGTAGTTTTGAATCGCATTTCGCTGATAGCTAAAGAAGTGGAACCTTTAAATATTTCTTTGTTATTTGAGATTCATATGTTAAGAATTCTCTGTTCATATCTGTTCCTAATTTTTACTTGGATCATTTTGTTTTTAGATATATAGTTTTTTGGAGTTATTTATATACTTTGGATATTTAGTCAATTGGATGTGGAGTTGGTAAAAATCGATTTTTTCCATTTTGTATATGAGATTTTTGTTCAACTAATGGTGTTCTTCACTTTATAGAAGTGTTTTCATAAAGTTCCATTTATTAATTATTGTTCTTAGTGAATTTCCTATCAGTATTCTGCTTAGAAAGCTGTGTCTTGACCGACACATTCAAAGCTATTTTACCCTTTTCTTTTTTCAGGTTGAGTTTATCTTGTATTTTGTTTGAGTTATTTTTTTATTGTATTTGGACTTGATTTATGTGTGGAATGAAAAGTATTGATTTATTTGCATTTTTCTAATATGATATTACACAGTTTGAAGAAAACCATTTGTTGAAGATGCATTTTTCCAGTGTATTTATGTATGTGGCTTCTATTTGATTTCATTGTTCAAAATGTCTGTTTATGCTAATAATATATGACTTTCTATTAAAATAGCTTGGTCATAACAAAAAAATGATGTTATCTTCAGCAGTTTTAGCTATCCAGTTGTTCTTTGTTTGTTTGWTTGATTGATTTTATATGTTGAGAATTGTTTTGTCAATGTTGGTAAGGAATTGTAATTTTGATGAGGACTGCAATGAATCTGCAGATTGCTTTTGGTTGGATATCCACATTTGACCATTAATCCTGAAACATTATTTGAGGCTATTATGAAAGTTCATGTTTCTCTGAATTCTTTCTAAATCTGATTGTCATCTTTATATAGGAATGTTACTGATTTGTTTATTATTTATTTTTTACATTTAAATTTGTATTTAGCAACATTGGAATCGGGTAACATAACATAGGCAACATAGGAGCTTGCCTTGCTTCTGATGTTAGTAGTATTCCTTTAAATTGATGTCCATTTCATTTGATGTTGGTCATAGTTATGCTCCAACCTCCCTTTATTATGCCTAGATATCCCTTGAATTATATGATAGCACATCTGTCATAAAGGGATGTTAGATTATGTCATAGGATTTTTTCTATCAAATGATATGATAAATGATTTTTTTATTTACTTTTTTTATATAGCAGATTACATTTACTAATTTTTATATACTAAACCATCTCTGCATCTTGACCAAGGTATCATTGAGTAGAACATTGTTCAGCTTACGTGTATATGTGGGCTTTCTGTTTTTGTTGTTGTTGTTGTTGTTGTTGTTGCTATTGAAGACCACCCTTACTCCATAGTGATCTGATAGGAGGCATGGGATTATTTCAATCTTCTTATATATGCTGAGGTGTGTTTTATGGCCAATTATATGGTCAATTTTGGAGAAAGTACCATGCAGTGCTGAGAAAGTATATTCTTTTGATTTAGGATGAAATGTTCTATAGATATCTATTAAATCCATTTGGTCCCAAACTTCTGTTAGTTTCACTGTGTCTCTGCTTAGTTGTGTTTCCCTGATCTGTCCATTGAGTAGAGTGGGGTGTTAGAGTCACCCACAATTATTTTGTGTTGTGCGATGTGTACTTTAAGCTTTAGAAAAAATTCTAAAATTTGAGGTTGTCCTTGTATTTGGGGCACAGATTTTTTAAATTGAGAGTTCTTCCTGGTAGATTCTTCCTTTGGTGAGTATCAAGTGTCCTTCTGTGTGTTTTTTGATGACTTTTGGTTGAAAGTCTATTTTCTTGGATATTAGAATGTCTACTCCAGCTTGTTTCCTGGGACCATTTGCTTAGAAATCTGTTTTCCAGCCTTTTAGTCTGAGGTAGTGTTTGCTGTTGACAATGAGATGTGTTTCCTATATGCAACAAAATGTTTGGCCTTGTTTACATATCCAGTCTCTTAGTCTATGTCTTTTTATTGGGGAACTGAGTCCAATGATGTTCATAGATATTAAGGAATAGTGATTGTTGCTTTCTACTATTTTTGATGTAATTTTTATGTTTGTGTGGTTATCTTCCTTTGGGTTTGTGTAAAGAAGGTTAATTTGTTGCTTTTTCTAGTGTGTAGTTTCCCTCCTGTTGTTGGTGTTTTTGTCATGAAAAACCTTGGTTTCTCTATCTATGGTAATTGTGAGATTTGCTGGATATAGCAGTCTATGTTGACATTTGTGTTCCCTTAGGAATTTTATGACATCTGCCCAGGCTCTTCTGGCTTTCATAGTCTCTGGTGAGAAGTCCGGTGTAATTCTGATAGGACTACCTTTATATGTTACTTGACCTTTTACCCTTACTGCTGTTAATATTCTTTCTTTGTTTAGTACATTTGGTGTTTTATTTATTATGTGACAGGAGGAATTTCTTTTCTGGTCAAATCCATTTGAAGTTCTGTAGGCTTCTTATATGTTCATGGGCATCTCTTTCTTTAGGTTAGGGAAGTTTTCTTCTATAATTTTGTTTAAAACATTTACTAGCTCTTTAAGTTGGAAATCTTCATTCTCTTCTATACCTATAATCCTTTGGTTTGGTCTTCTCATTTTGTCCTAGATTCTGTTCCATAGTCAATTTTTAACTGAGAACGTAGGCATGACTATAAAGACTGATACTTCATTGAACTGCTCAAATGGCTAATCAGTAGATGCCAGAATTAAGCCAATATTTAAGTTTTATTTTAGTAAAAATGAATATATTTTCTTTCTTCAATTAAGTATTATTCATTCTTAAGTGTATTTTGTTAATTTCAAATGGTATGAAATTTTTCCTGTATTCATGTAACAGGTAGAAATGTATTTAAATATTACTAAAATTATTAACTATTTATTATTGTACAAATGTATGACATTTGTTTGAACAGAATGCCTCAAAAATAAAATTAGATAATTCTATATAGGAATGATGTGAGGCCAGGTATGTGGCACTCATTTCTTTTTCATTATTGGAATTTTTAAATTTACATTTCAAATGTTATCCACTTTCCTGGTCCCTTCCCGATGAAAACTCTCTTCCATTCCCCATCCCTCTGCTTCTATCAAGGTATTCATAGCTGGATGATTTCTTACATGCAATCTACTATAATCCTGTCTAATGTAAATTGAGTAAAATCTAAAAATACTGAATTTTTAGTAGTATTAGTTAACTCATTACSAAAAGMATTTGAACAAATATGTCAGTCCAAATTTGCTATAAAATTAACATAATTTGTACATTATAAATTATCATTTATACATTAAAATATATACATTGCAYATATTATATTTTTAATAACCATGTAAGGTTTAATACAAATGTTAGAAGTTACTTTTATATAGTTAATTATTCAATACTAGATTCAAGATATTTTAGCCTTGGATTAAATCACATACTTAAAGCTGCTTAGGAAAAGGGCAAAGCATCAATTAGCACAGGGCTACATAGCTTGTAAAATAATTTTAAAAGCTTCTGGGAGCTCCAACCTCCATAAAGAAAACCAATTCAATGTTAATGAAGCCATTCCTAAGAAAGGCCTAGGTACTGTAACAGAAAAAAGGATGAGGGGGGAAGGGAGGTGTATGACTTACCTATTTGTTACCTGATCACTCTGGAAGCCTACTGATCTCTCCTTGGAACAAAAATATCATGGATTTTAGAGAGAACTCATTGAATTACTTCTTTAAGCAATCTATTTTTACTCTCATTAGAAAAAAAGGAACAAAAAAGACATCCAAGTACAAAATCTAATGAGAATTTGCTTAGCACATTCAATAGTTAGTATGTTGAATTTAATCAAAAACATACTCCATAAAAGTGTTAGCCACATAATTAAGCTGGGAATCTAAGTCAGGCATTCATTCTTCAAGAAAATTCCTGTAGCTTTAAGTAAACATGCAAATAATTCAGAAGTCCACTGTAGTTTTAAATCTGTAAGGGTAATAAATATAATGAACTGCAGCAGGTGATGTGATAGCTTAGTGTGATGTTTTGAATATTCTTGACCCAGGGATTGGCACTATTAGGAGGTGTGGCCTTGTTAGAGTAGGTGTGCCCTGGCTGGAGGAAGTATGTCATTGCGGGTGTAGGCTTTAAGACCTTCCTCCTAGCTGCCTGGAAGCCAGTCCTATCCTAGCTGCCTTTGAAACAAGACTTGGAACTCTTATCTCCTCCAGCTACATGTCTGACTAGATGCTGCCATGATGCCACATCGATGATAATAGACTGAACCTCTGGACCAGTAAGCAAGCCCCAATTAAATGTTGTTCTTTGTAAGAGTTGCCTTGTTCCTGGTGCCTGCTCAGAGCAGTAAAAACTTAACTAAAAAACTTGGTGCAAATCCTAAATATGGTTTAAGATATAGCAAAGTATCTGAATCTTCAAAACATGGAGAAAAGAAATAGACTAAATTCACAAATAGGGAACAATTATCTCAGCTACTTTAAGAGACTTCTCTCATGAATGTGGCCTATGCTTTATATGCATGCACAATAGTTTTGCATTCAAAAATAAGTTGTTCATCAGCAAGGGTCAGGTTTTGGTGTCTGCAGATGGAATGGATCCCTGAGTGGGGAGGTCTCTGGATGTCCTTTCCTTCTGTCTCTGTTCCAATTGTTTGCCCTGCCTTTCCTTTGGACAGGAACATTTCTAGGTTAACAATTTTGAGATGGGTAGGTGGCTTCATCCCTTAACTGAGGACCGTACCTATCTACTGGAGGTGGTCACTTCAGGCTCTATCACAACTTTATTGGGTATTTTGGCTAATGTCACCCCCTTTGGGGCCTCTCACCTCTTTGGTGTCTGGGACTTTCTAATTGCTCCATCCAGTTCACCCTTCTCCACTGCTATATATTTCTATTTGATTTCCTGACCCTCTGTACTTCTTACCTGTCCCTTCCAATACTTCATTCTGCATCCCCATCTTTCTCTCCCCCTTCTCTCTACCTCCCAGTTCTCTCCCTCCCTCTACCTTCCATGATTATTTTGTTCCCCATTCTATGTAGTATTTTACTAACAGGAGTCTGGTATGGCTGTTTTCTGAGAGGTTCTGTCAACACCTGACCAATATAGATGCAGATATTCACAGCCAACTATTGGACTGAACCTAAGAACACCAATGGAAAAGGTAGAGAAAGGACTGAAGGAGCTGAAGGGGAATGCAACCTAATAGGAAGAACAATATCAATAATCAGGACCACCCAGAGATCCCAGTTACTAAAGCATCAACCAAAGAGTATATATGGAGGGATCCATGGCTCCAGAGAGCAGGGAATGACCTTACATGACATTAGTGGAAGGAGAGAACTTTGGTCCTGTGGAAGCTTGTTGCCCAACATAGGGAAATTCTAGAGCAGTGAGGTACAGATGGGTGAGTGGGTGGAGGAGTACCCTCAGAGAAGCAAAGGGGAGGGGGATGAGATGGGTGGCTTGTGAAGGGGTAACTGGAAAAGAAAATAGCATTTGAAATGTATAAAATAAAATTAAAGAAAAAAGTTGTTCACTCTTTGTCATGGCAATGGATTAGCATTTGTTTTTCTTATAGTAGAATGTGCCACCCAAAGATGAAAATAATACAAACATGTTAGATTATTGATAAAATCACCTTCTTTCACCAAGAATATCTCCATGCATCTTATGTATTAGGCTTTCAGATATTTTATTTAAAGATAAAATTTTGAAGTTTATAGATGCTTAAAATTTAGTGATAATCTATTGAAATAGGATAGGTGTTGGCTCACTACTTTGTTATTTTTATGTATTATATAAATTATTAATATTAACAGCCATAATGATGATTTAAATACCAAGATTCTCCTTTAACTGATTCAATTCTTGATATGCAGAAAAGGTAGATTGCTTGGCCAAAGGAATAGAGTCTATCTGATGAACTAAGATATATGTTAGAGATGTGCAGTTAATTTATATGAAATATGCTTAACAAATAAATATAGTCTTTTTAAGTTAGGATGGCTGTAATAGTGCAGTGGAATAACTAACTACCACAGATCTGAAGGCTGTCAAGCTCAGGATTAAGGTCTTTGATATGTAGTATTTAGACTGGGAAAACTTTCTGATTTGCAGGTGTCTGTCTCTCCATTTTAGTAACCTACTGGAGGAATATGTAAATGAAAACTTAAGCAACTACATTGTTTTCATTCATGAGGGCTCCTCCTTGTAAGTAATTACTCTCAAAGGTTCTACCTCCAATATTACAACATTGGAAATTAAGCTTTTAGCACATGCATTCAAGGGGCATACATGTACTCCACAGTACTTGTTGTGTATCTTTTCTATATTCTCTATGTTATGTTTTGATGTGTCTGATCCTAGAAATACAACCTGACAATATATTTATCCTAACTTGTGTTATAAGTTTTCCCTAGTTTTACTTGCTATCATTCCAAGAATTTTTCTAAATCACTTTTAAATTTTTAATTTCAGTCATAACCACTATGGCATATAAATTTTCTGTAAAAGATGCTAGACCTCTAACATCTTTTATATTTTATTATATCATATATAATGTCAAAATATATATCATAATAAAAATAGGCTATTCTTTATAGCTTTACACTGTTGAAAACAATGTTTTTTTATGTTTTTGAGATATGTTAGTATTTTCTTTCTGTACTGACTTATTTATTGTTAACTTGACATGAGGTAGAGATATCTGAGAAGAGATAACCACAATTGAGACGATATTTTTATCACCTTGGCCTCTGTTGGTATTATCTTCATTAATGATTGATATGGTCAATTGATATTTTCAGCCTTTTCCACAGGGGATTTTCCATATCTGGACATATTGTCCTGAGTTCTATAAGAAAACATATAAAGCAAGCCATGGGGAGTATGCCAACAAGTAGCATTCCACCATGGCCTCTGCAACAATGCCTGCCTCCAAGTTTCTGCCTTGAGTTTTTGCCCTGACTATTTTTGATGATGGCCCATGATGTTGAAGTGTAAGCTCAATTTAGACCTCCTTCACCTGGTTGATATATTTATGGTGTTTCCTTAGAGTATCAGACTAAATTCTATCAGGATTATTTTTTGGTTGTTTCCACATACTCCTAAGCATTTGTTCATCTCTACCATTACATGTCTGTTTGCTGTTTACTCTACTCAACACACAAGGAAAGTTACACGCTAGCTGGTGTTTATCCAGCACCTTGGTATTTTTCTCTCCCACTGCTACTAGAACTCCAAAATCCCCAGTCATACAGGTTTCATATTTATTCCAAGACTTGCTGGGATTGGATTCAGCCTTAGAACCTTTCTAATAGCTGTTTCCACATTACTAGGTGCATCTTTCACATAAATACAAGTAATATAATACAAGCAGACATTTTTGCAAACGTATATGTAGCATTTACACATGCAGTACATTATAGTTATCTTTCTTAATAATTTTAACTTATATTTTTAAATTTTATATAATAAAATTAGCAATATTATATTTATGTTTGAATAGTAAGTCTAAAAATTAAAAATTAATGGGATCCCACTACTAAATGATTTATGCCCATTCCTTTTCCTTTTTTTTCATTTAACYTTCTTTGCAATACAGTTATTCATATCAATTTTAAAATCAATCCCAATGAAAACATTTATATTTCAATATTTTATTGACCATACACAAATTTAATGCAAGACTCCAACATAGAATTTGAAAAGAAAATATAATAAGAAAATGACTTACAACTGAGAATGATTCATACTTAGCTCATTCAGTGTAAGTCCAAAATTTTGTTTGAAGATTTTCCTGTATAACCTGAAGAAACAATTTGTTTTGCATAACTTTGAATCAGTGATTTATATTTTGTTCTGCGTTGAAAGGAAATGTTCAATTCTCCTGTTAAAAAGAGCCACTATAATTATTATTATCATGAAAATTTTAGAATTCTAGATTGCTTTTCCACTCATTGTCAAATTACTTCCTTTTTTTGCACTTATGTTTTCTTTTAATTATTTTTTATTCTTTAATCATTTTTTACAGTCTAGACTTCATCTCCCCACCCCTAGTCTGCTCCTCGACCACTCCCAATCCCATACCCTCTCCCCCAACTCTCCATACAAAAACAACCATATCAGGCACCAACAGTCATCTATCTTTAATACCTCTCAATATTAATGAACCCAACTCACCTATAAGAAGACATAAGTTAACAAACTGGATACCCAAACAAGATCTTGCATTTTGCTGCATACAAGGAATATACCGAAATAACAAAGACAGACACCATCTCAGAGTAAAAGAATGAAAAAAGTTCTCACGAGAAAATGGTCCCAGAAAACAGACAAGAGTTGCCGTCCTAATATCCAATAAAATAGACTTTTAACCATAAGTTTTCAAGCACAATGAAGCAGGACACTTCATATTCATCAGGTGGAAAATCCACCAAGAGAAAGTCTCAATTGTGAACATCTATGCCCCAAATGCAAGAGTACCCATATTCATAAAAGAAACTTTACTAAAGCTCAAAACACACATTGAACTCCACACAATAATAGTGGGAAACTTCAACACCCCACTCTGACCAATGGACAGGTCATTGAAACAGAAGCTAAACAGAGACACAGTAAACCTAAGAGAGTTTATGAACCAAATGGACAGAACATTTCAACCTAAAACAAAAGACTATACCTTCTTCTTAACACCTCATGGTACCTTCTCCAAAATCAACCATATAATTGGTCACAAAACAACCCTAAACCAATAAAAGAAGATTGAAATAATCTCATGCATTCAATCAGATCACCATAGCATAAGGCTTCAATAACAGCAAAAACTGCAGAAAGCCCACATACATATGGAAACTGAACAAGTCTTTACCGTTGTCAGGTAACTTGGTAACTAATGATAACTTGGTCAGGGAAGAAATAAAAAAAAAAAAGTAATTAAAGTCTTCCTGGAATTTAATCAAAATATTGACACATCATACCCAAACTTATGGGACATGATGAAAAAAAGTGCTATGAGGAAAGTTCATAGCACTAAGTGCCTTGGTAAAGAAATGGGAGAGATCTTAAACGACTTAATGCTACACCTGAAAACTCTAGAACAAAAAGAAACAAATTCACCAAACAGGAATAGAAGGTAGGAAATAGTGAAACTCAGTGTGGAAAAAAAAGAAAGAAACAAAGAAACAAAGAAAACAATACAAAGAATCAACAAAACTAAAAGCTGGTTCTTTGAGAGAATCAACAAGATTCCTATCTAAAATAACTAAAGGGCTGAGAGGCAGTATCCAAATTAACAAAATCAGAAATGAAAAGGGAGATATAACAACAGAAACAGGAAATTCAAAAGTCTTAGATACTACTATAAAAGCCTACTCTCAACAAAACTGAAAAAATCTAGATGAAATGTATGGCTTTCTAGACAGATACCAAAGTTAAATCAAGAATCGGTAAACTATGTATATAGGCCCATATCACACAAGGAAATAGAGGTCATTAAAAACCTTCTAACCAAAAAAACACAGGGCTAGATTGATTTAGTGCTGAATTTACCAAACCTTCAAAGAAAACCCAATACCAACCAAGGAACATTACCTAGCTTGTTTTATGAAGCCACCATTACTCTTGACACCTAAACCACACAAATTCCAAACGGATAAAAGAGAACTTCAGACCAAACTTGCTTATGAATATCGATGCAAAAAATACTCAATAAAATTCTTGCAAACTGATACCAAGAGCGCATCAAAACTGCGATCAAGTAGGCTTCATCACAGGGATGCAAGGTTTGTTTAATATGTGAAAATCCATTAACATAACATAATCTACTATATAAAAAAACTCAAAGAAAAATCACATGCTCATCTCCTCTGATGCAGAAAAGGCATTTGAAAATACAAAATCGCTTCATGTTAAGAGTATTGGAGGGATCAGGAATTCAAGAACCATACCTAAGCATAATAAAAGCAATTTACTGCAAACCAGTAGCCAATATTAAATTGAATGGAGACATACTTTAAGTAATCACATTGATTTCAAGGACAAGAATAGGATGCCTACTTTCCCTGTAACTTTCAATATAATACTTGTAGTGTTATACTAGAACAATAAGACAACAAAAAAGAGATCAAGAGGATACAAATTGGCAAAGGAGAAATAAAGTTATCACTATTTGCAGATGATATGATAGTATGTATAAGTGACCCCAAAAATTCTACCAGAGAACTACTCCAGCTGATAAACAACTTCACCAAAGTGGCCAGATATAAAAGTAACTCAAATTAATCAGCAGCTTTCCTATATATACATGATAAGCAGGATGAGAAAGAATTAGGGAAACAAGTACCTTCACAATAGCCACGAATAATATAAAATACCTTCGAGTAACTCTAACCAAACAAGTAAAAGACCTGCATGACAATAACTTCAAGTCTCTCAAGAAAGAAACTGAAGGATATCTCAAAATATGGAGAGATCTCCCATGCTCATGAATTGGCAGAATTAACATAGTAAAAATAACCATCCTATCAAGGGCAATCTACAAATAAAATGCAATCCCCATCAAATTCCCAACACAATTATTCGAAAACATGGAAAAAAAAAAAACAATTCTCAAATTCATCTGGAAAGGCAAAAAATCCAGAATAGTGAAAACAATTTTTAACAATAAAATAATGACTGGTGGAATCACCATCCCTGACCTCAAGCTTTACTACAGAGCAATAGTGATAAAAACTGCATGGTATTGGTACAGAAACAAACATGTTGATCAATGGAATAAAATTGAAGATCCAGAAATAAAACCACACACTTAAGGAAACTTGATCTTTGACAAAGATGCCAACAAATATTCAATGGAAAAAAGAAAGCATCTTCAATGAATGATTCTGGTCTAATTATCTGTCTGTATGTATAAAAGTGAAAATAAACCCATATTTGTCACCTTGCACAAAGCTCAAGTCAAAGTGGATCTAGGACCTCAACATAAAACCAGATTCACTGAATCTAACGGAAGAGAAAGTGGGAAAGAGCCTTGAACTCATTGGCACAGGGGTAAATATTTTAACAGAACTCCAATGACTCATGCTCCCAGAGCAACAATTGATAAATGGGACCACATGAAACTGGATACAGTCTATAAGGCAAAAGACATAGTCAATAAGACACATCAGCACACTACAAATTTGGGAAAAAAAACTTCACTAACCCCACACTTGATAGAGGACTAATTTCCAAAATATATAAAGAAATCAAGAAGTTAATCACAAAAAAACAAACAACCCAGTCAAAAAATGGGATATAGAAATAAACCAAGATTTCACAACAGGGATCTCGAATGGCTGAGAGGTACCTAAAGAAATGTTTAAAGTCCTCAGTGATTGGAGAAATGGTAAATCAAACCCACCCTAAGATTATACCTTATACCAATCAGAAAGGCTAAGATCAAAACCTCAGGTGATAACACATGATGGAGAGGATATGGAGAAAGAGGAACACTCCTCCATTGCTGATGGCATAGCAAATCGGTACAACCAATCTAGAAATTGGTCTGGAGGTTCCTCAGAAAATTGGAAATAGATCTGCCTAAAGATGCATCAATATCACTCTTGGGAATATACCCAGTAGATGCCCCATCATGCCACAAGGGCACATGATCCACTATGTTTGTAGTGGCCTTATTTGTGATAGTCAGAAGCTATAAAACAACCCAGATGCCCCATGATAGAAAAATGGATACAGAAATGTGTTTTTTTACACAATGGAATACTACACAGTTATTAAGAACAAGGACATCCTGAGTTTTGCAGGCAAATGTATGGAACTAGAAAATATCATCCTTAGTGAGGTAACTCAGACCCAAAATTACATTCATGGTATGTACTCCCTAATAAGTGAATATTAGCCAAAAATGTACACAATACCCTAGAAACAGTCCACAGAACTCAAAGAGGTCAACAAGTCAAAGAGCCCAAGTGAGGATGCTTCAGTCCCACTTTTGAGGGAGAAGAAAGCAAACACAAGTAGGGAGGGAGGGAGGGAGGGACCTGGGAGCAAGAGTGGATGCAGTGGGAATTGTGGGGAGAGGGGGACCTGATCTGACGTTATGGAAGAAAGAATGGAAACAGGCAACCTGGGAGGTAGGAGTTTGTGGGGATCCTCCAGAATGCACCAGAGACCTGGGAGGTGAGAGATTCTCAGTACTCAAATGGAGGGACCTTAGGTGAAATGCCCAACAGTAGGAAGAGGGAACTATTAAAGCTCACATCCAGCAGGAAGGCAGGACACCAAATGAGGAGAGGGGAATCCCACAGTCAAAACACTGATCCATAATTGTTCCTGTCTGAAAGAATTACAGGGATGGAAATGGATAGGAGCCTGAGGAAAAGAAGGCCCAGTGACAGGCCCAAAGTGGAATCCGGTTCAAGGCAAGGGTCCCAAAGTCTGACACTGTTACTGAGGCTATTGAGAATTCACAAAATGGGACTTAGTATGACTGTATTCCAGAAGACCCAACAAGCAGTTAAAAAAAAAGTCAGATGCAGATATTAGCACCCAACCAATGGACAGAAGTGGCTGACCCCTGTTGTTGAATTAGGGAAAGGCTGAAAGAAGCCAAAGAGAAGGGTGAACCTGTAGGAGGACCAAAAGTTTCAATTAATCTGGACCTGTGAGATCTTTTAAACACATGACCACCAAACAGGCAGCATATACCAGCTGATATAAGGCCCCCAGCACACATACAGCAGAGGATATCCTGGTTTGTGTTCATTCAGAAAAGATGTACCTAACCCTCAGTGAATTTGTAGGTCAGGTGGGGTGAGGGGTGTGGGCATCCAGGTGGATACAGGGGAGTGGGGAGAAGGGAACGGAAATGGAACAATCAGAGGTTGGTTACAAGGAGGAATAAAATCTGGAGAGTAAAAATAAATAGATTATTTAATTAATTAAAAACAAATAATACAGGGTAATTTTAAATTTTGATATATATCTCAATTAATTCAGTGAAATAAACAATTTCAATAGAGAAAAACTTTTGATGAAGTAGTATATGGTTTTGTTAACTATTATAATTTTATATGCTAACACATAAGGACGATGATGCATAATAAGAGCAGTTGTAACAATTATTAATTTTCATTCTTTCTAATTTTGTGTAATTTTAAAGACATTAAAATAGTATATATCCTTTACTTTAGTCAAACTCATTCATAGAAACTGACATGAGAAAGGATACTATAGGAATAAAGACTGGGCCATCTTGCCTCAGGTCAGAGCGGCGTTGGTCGCGACCGCACAACTACCAACTCACTCAGGGGTCTGTGCAGTCTGTACCCAGATTTCAGCCAAGGCAGCCACCTTGCCTCAGGGCACTACAGACTACTAGCAGCAGAGGCCAGGTACATGGACTGAGTCCAAGACAGACACCAACTACCCTGTCAGGGTCTTGCCTGCACCCAGAGCCAAAACAGCTCTGCGGCAGTCTCCAGGAGCCAGCCTGCCTGGTGTGCAGCAGAGACCACCATCTTGCCTCAGGTCATAGCGGCGGGCAGTTGCGACCCGCATGACTACAAACTCACTCAGGGGTCTGTGCAGTCTGTACCCTGATTTCAGCCAAGGAAGGCACTTTGCCTCAGGGCACTGCAGACTTCTAGCAGCAGGGGCCAGGTACATAGACAGAGTCCAAAACTGACACCAACTACCCTCTCAGGCCCTTGCCTGCACCCAGAGCCAAAACAGTTCTGCGGTGGTCTCAGGGAGCCAGCCTGCCTGGCTTGCAGCAGAGGCCTCCATCTTGCCCCAGGTCAGAGCAGCAAATGGTTGCTGACACTTGCAGCCAACAAATTGCTCAGGGATCTGTGCAGGCTATGCCTGGATTACAGCAAAAGCAGCCACCTTGTCTCAGGCACCTCAGATAGCTAACCAGACATATCCTTGTGGACTGAGAGTGCCACCATCAAGGTTCCAATAGTCCAACCAGGGAAGCTCTACTCCTGCAGGGAATCCCATGGTTAGACAGAGCACCAAGACCAGCCACCATTTTGAAGCTGGTGGCCTGACCAGGTCATCGTAGAAAGCCAACAGAAGAGCCCAAGTCACCATAAAGATCTAACAGATGAGCCCAGATCTGTGGAGAAAAAGAACTGATTCTTAAGAGCTGGTATCTAGGCAGGCCAGGAGGAGACAGCTGGAGGCCAACTGCATATACAGCAGCAAGCAGGGAAGAGTCAGCAGAGCTAAGGAGGTAATTCGGAGACCAGTGTCGGAAAACATCCAGTATCCACCTCAGGAGCACGGTCACCCTCTGTGACAGCAGTGTCTAAAGCCAGGCTCACAAGAGCTTCAAATACCAACCAGTAACAACCACACCAACTAACTCCAGAGTTAAAGAGATGGCAAAAGGCAAACGTAGGAATGTTACTAACAGAAATAAAGGCAATATGGCAGCATCTGAACCTAATTCTCCAACCACAGAAAGTCCTGGATACCCCAACACACCAGAAAGACAAGATTTGGACTTAAAAGCACTGGTCATG
>BDUI01009710.1:29926-44006 GCA_002335545.1 Apodemus speciosus | reverse complement strand
AGTTTCTGTAAGGCAAAAGACACTGTCAAAAGGACAAATCGGCAACCTATAAATTGGGAAAAGATCTTCACCAACTCCACATCTGACAGAGGGCTAATATCCAATGTATACAAAGAACTCAAGAAGTTAGACCCCAGAAAACAAAATAACCCTATCATAAAATGGGGTACAGAGCTAAAGAAAGACTTCTCACCTGAAGAAATTCGGATGGCTGAGAAAATGTTCAACATCATTAGTCATTAGAGAAATGCAAATCAAAACAACCCTGATATTTCACCTCACACCAATCAGAATGGCGAAGTTTAAAAACTCAGGAGACAGCAGATGTTGGCGAGGATGTGGAGAAAGAGGAATACTTCTACACTGCTGGTGGGACTGCAACCTGGTACAGCCACTCTGGAAATCATTCTGGAGTTTCCTCAGAAAACTGAACATGATACTTCCGGAGGACCCAGCCATACCACTCCTGGGCATATACCCAGAAGTTTCCCCAGCATGCAATTAGGATACATGCTCCACTATGTTCATAGCATCCTTATTTATAATAGCCAGAACCTGGAAAGAACCCAGATGTCCCTCAATGGAGGAATGGATACAGAAAATGTGGTATTTATACCCAATGGAGTACTATTCAGTCATTAGAAACAATGAAACTCTTAGAGAAATGGATGGAGCTGGAAAGCATCATACTGAATGAAGTAACCCAGTCTCAAAAGAATACCCATGGCATTCACTCACTGATAATTGGATATTAGCCTAGAATTTTGGAACACCAAAGACACAATCCACCTACCAATTGATGTTAGACAAGAAGGAAAGAGTGGACCCTGGTTCTGGAAAGTCCCAATGCATCAGTGCAGGGGAATACCAGAACAGGGAAGTGGGAAGGGGTTGAAGGGGGAAAAGGAGGAGGGAAAAGGACATATGGGACATTTGGGGAGCAGGGAACCAGGAAAATGGAAATGAAATGTAAATAAAGAATATATCCAATAAAAAATAAAATAAAAGTAATAAAGACTGATTGTCAGAGTCAGACATCCTGGGTTGTAGTAGGCCCTGTAATGCTGACATTACCACTCTCACTACTATTACTCACTCTTCCCTTAATACAAAACACACTTTTCAGGGCCTTCAGACTAATTGACAGAAAGTACTTGTCTTAAGGAGATCCAAGTATGAATTATTCATGTTTGTTTCCTCTTCATGTGTAAAGTTTATAGTTGTAAGTCAGAAGATTTTCTGTTAGGATGGATCTGTTGACATTGTGACTGAGAACTCCAGGAAGCATGTCATGAATATCTTTATAATTGAAAAGCACTCTCATTGTTGCTTCATAAAATATACACTGGTAGTGTTTGTGGACCCATTACAAAGTGTTTTTGTTTTTTTTTTTTTTTTGGTTTTAAAGCTTTATTATTATAGGATAGTAGAAAAAGAAAAAGAGAGAAGTAAAGAGAGAAAGAAAAAATAGAGGAGTGAGAGCTGGCCATGACCATGTGGAAAGAGGGGAGAGGAGTTGAGAGAGAGGGGGAACAAGGGTACAAGAGAAAATGGAGATGGTGGAGAAGAGAAAGGGGCAAGAGAAGAGGAGCAAGAGAGAGGGGCAAGAGAGAGGGGCAAGAGAGAAGGGGTAAGAGCCCATTACAAGTTTTGATACCAAGAAAATCTAAAATTGGTAGCACCAGAGCTAAAGAGATGGATTAGTCTTTAGTTGAGTTTCCTTGAAAGCATGAGGGCTTGAAATTGTTAGTAGTGACATGTGACTAAGGAACATAGCTATGCACAGATGTCTGTACTTCAGAAGTACCACAGATCCAGCTTGCTGCCCACTTTACCTAGTCTACTTGTCATGGTTCAGGTCAGTGACAGATACTGTCTTAAAAAAATAAAGGTAGTTCTTTGTTTATATTGGATATTAGCTCTTTATCAGATGACAGTGTCCTTTGCCTTACAGAAGCTTTGCAATTTTTTGAGGTCCCATTTCTCTATTCTTGATCTTAGAGCATAAGCCATTGGTATTCTGTTCAGGAAAATTTCCCCTGTGACCATGTGTTCGAGGTTCTTTTTTACATTCTCTTTGATTAGATTCAGTATATCTGGTTTTATGTGGAGGTCCTTGATCCTCTTGGACTCCAGAGAACCAAATAACCCTATTTTAAAAATGGGGAACAAAGTTAAGGAGATAATTTTAAACTGAGGGAACTCGAATGACCAGAGAATAACCTAAAGAAATTTTCAACATCCTTAGTCATCAGGGAAATGCAAATCAAAACAACCCTGAGATTCTACCTCACACCAGTCAGAATTGCTAAGATCAAAAACTCAAGTGACTGTGATGCTGGCAAGTATGTGGAGAAAGAGGAACACTCCTCCATTTCAGGTGTGATTGCAAGCTGGTACAACCACTCTGGCAATCAGTCTGGCAGTTCATCAGAAAACTGGATAGGGGAACGCCAGGGCAGAAAGAAGGAAGGATAGGTGAGTGTGTGCGTCAGGGAGCACCCTGAGGACCCAGCTATACCACTCCTGGGCATATACCTAGATGATGCTCCAACATGTAATGAGGACACATGCTCCATTATGTACATAGCAGCCATGATTAAAATAGCCAGAAGCTGGAAACAACCCAGATGTCCCTTGACAGAAAAATGGATATAGCAAATGTGGTACATTTACACAAGGGAATATTACTCAGCTATTAAAAACAATGACTTCATGAAATTTGTAGGCAAATGGATGGAACTTGAAAATATCTTCGTGAGTGAGGTAACACAGTCACAAAAGAACACACACAGTATGTTCTCACTGATACATGTATATTTGCCCAAATGTTCGGAATACCCAAGATTCAATTCACAGAGCAGATGAAGTCCAAGAACAAAGAAGAACAAAGGGTAAATGATTCTGTGTTTCTTAGAAGGGGAAACAAAATACAAGGGGAAATATGAAGTCAAAGTGTGGAGCAGAGACTGAAGGAAAAGCCATCCAGAGAATGCCACACCTGGGAATTCATCCCATATACAGTCTCCAAACACTGACTCTATTGTGGATTCTGGGAGTGCTTGCTGAGTGAAGTCTAATATGGCTGTCTCCTGAGATGCTCTGCCAGAGCCTGACAAATATGGTGGGAGCAACGATGTCACCTGGTCTGACCCCACCAGAGCTCCCAGGGACTGGACCACCAACCAAAGAGTATAAATGGAGGGAACCATTGCTCTGGCTGCATACGTAGCAAAGGATAGCCTTGTTGGACATCAGTAGGGGGAGCTTCCCTTGGGCCTGAGAGGGTTTGATGCCCCAATGTAGGGGAATGCCAGGGCAGAAAGAAGGAAGGATAGGTGAGTGTGTGGGTCAGGGAGCACCCTCATAGAAGCAGGTGTAGGTGGATGGGATCGGAGGTTTCCAAATGGGAGACCTTGAAAGGGGAAAACGTTTGAAATATAAATAAAGAAAATATCCAATAAAAAATAACTATAAAGAAAAAAAATAAAGGTAGTATAATGAATGCACTGAAGAGGAATGAGACTTCAGATATCCAATTGCCTCCACACACTTGTGGACACATACACAGCTATAAACACATAATGAGTAAACACAAAATATAGCTATATTAAAAAGTTATAAATAAAAAAGCTATATATAAAAAAGCTATAATCACAAAAATGAATAAGTAAGAATGAATATGTATCATGAACGATATGCTCTGGATTAGTAATTCAATCTCAAACAGTTTTTCTAAAATGTAAATTATGCTAAAATTAGTGGGGAGGAGGCATGGGGTATGGAAATGTCAGATGGTGGACCAAAGTAGAGTATAAAATCTGGAATATAAACAAATAAACAAATAAATAAATAAATAAATAAATAAATAAATAAATAAATAAATAAATAAATAAATGGTAAAAACGAAAGGAAGAAAGAAAGAACAAAAGAAAGAAAGAAAGAAAGAAAGAAAGAAAGAAAGAAAGAAAAGAAACCTATTGTATCACAATAATGATTAACAGTATTATTACTTATTTTTTAATAGAGAAGCCATTAACAATGAGAAAGGACAAAAGACAAGCTACATTCAGGTAATAGATGAATCCTATGAACAAATACTGTAGAGAGAATATCTTGTGCATTGTATGAATGCATTACCTGTCAATTTAAAAGTCTAGGGACTTTGGCTTAGGCAGAAAATAGAAATGGAACATCCAGGAAGAGTAAGAGTTCTGGGATAGGGCCAAGGAGGGAGATCTGACGAGGAAGATGTGAGGAGACAGACACATGGTACCTGAGCACATTTAACCAGCTACGTTGCAGAATTTATGTTAAAATAAATGTGTTAAATTTCAATTCTAGACAGAGAAGAGGCTAGTTAATTCGACCACTTATTTATAAATATATTTTCAGTCTGAGTCTTATTTCTAGTAACAAGTTTCTGGGAGAAAGAACGAGGTCCTAATTTCTACAAAATGTGATTAATTCATTTTTACCTATACATATATAAGCACATACATTAATATGTGTCAACAGAAATCAAATTGTTTTTTCAGCTTAAGACATGGAAAATGTAGAAGAAACAGAAGGGTGGAGTCTGCTTTGTAATAATAGTATTCTAATTGTGGTCTGGATTTCTATAAATATTCATTTATCATCATACACTACAAAATGTACAGCCATTTTTAGCTGATAGTATATACAAATAAAAAATAGCTAAAAACACTTGTAATTACATAAATAGCATAGGAAACCAATTCCAGTGATAATCTGTAATGTAATAAAAGTTTTTTCTTTTACATTAACAGTAAGCATCAGCATACACTTCTAGTATGGTTGCAGATTTGTAGCTTATATGAAGGAACAGGCATTAAAACACCTTCTGAAATGAGATGTAATGAGTAGAATACTAGATATGAAAATTATGAATAAATATAGTAATTTATTTTTCTTACAGTTTACACTTTACATATGATAAGTATCATATGTTAGAAAGCAGCCCAATTTGGTAATTACTTTTTGAAAGAGATCCAATAAAGGTAAACAGATACTGATTATTTGGGAATCATTTTTATTTGATAGTACATCAAGTACCTTACGACAACTATGCTACAAAGTTTGATGAAAAACACACAATCTGAATAATCATTAATGCACATCTATTCCTTACTACATTACTCAAGAAGCTATGGTAGACAGGATGCATAATAGTATCTAGGTATGGACGATATTCTCACTTTGAATGGCTCTTTATGTTTTAGGAGGGGCATTATACTAATATAATATATGCATAACTTGTTTATAATTTAACTGAGGCATGAAAAGTGATGAGACACTGCAATGTGCAGGAAAATACATACATCTAGTCAAGTGTAGGATTTTTACCCAATCTCATTGTACAAAATATGAGGAGCTGTCTTACCTTGTACCAAGACTTGATTAAATTAGCAACATATTCATAAAAGAAGGAAAAGAATTGCACATAAAGAACTTCAAATGGCTGGGTAGTTTTACAATAGTGTTGGTCTGATGGGAAATGTCTATATCCTGTGTTTCTCCTACAGCAGACAGTTTTGCTTTGTGTTGAACATTGTATGTATTTTCATATCTACCAAGGACAGTCCTTACCTGTGAGGATGCACAGAAAATGGATCTTCAACAACAGTGATAGTGCATTATGAATGGGAGTTTGAGAATTCTGTCAATCACACTCAGACTAAGGATTCTGAGCAACAATTCTCTCTGACACTCCACAAATCCAATTACATTAGATGGCAATTAAAAGGTATTTCTTGATAAAGATCACATTCTGTAAAATGACAAGTTTCTTTTGGAATGATTTTTTTGTTATCTCATTCATCAAGTCTCACAAAATTTCTTCAACCTACATTAATTCCTGTCTTATCAACCATCGATAACTTTATCAATTTTTCTGTGGCTCCCACATTATGCTGTGTTTTCCAGTATGCTACAAGATAGTACTGAATTAACTTCTGTACTTTATCTTTATATTAAAAACACTCCTTCCTTAAAATATTTAATGAATTAGAAACATAAGTCTTTTAAGTTTTTCTGTATACAATCCTTTTGCACAATGCCAAATTGAATTTATTCTAGTGATTGTCTTTTATAAAGTTCCAAACATTTTATCATATTTCCAACCATAATATATGGTATTCATTTACTTGTTCTCTTTCTCCATCTACCATTATTCTCTAGTATAATTTACCTATTATACAGAGTTGTACTTCTAAATATGAGTCTACTAGTAATGCCACTAATATTTACTATAGGATGATATTATTTTTTGACAATTTGTTAACTATATTAGCTAAAGTAAAGGGGAGGAGTTAAGTAGGAGACATCTTCAGGAAGAGAAGGAGAACTGGCATAGGAAGGTGTCCAAGAATCAATGAGGGTATCCTTAGCTGTAACTGAAAGCATTGGCAATATGGAACCTGGAGAGGCTACCTCCTATGGGCAGGAGGGACTTCCAGTGGAGTGGCTAAGGAAACACACCTAACCAGAAAACTTCTGACCCAAAACTTATCCTGACCACAAGAATTCACAGATTGGTGGTGGATCAGAAACTGAGAAACTGGCCAACCAATAATCTGCCAACTTGAAACTTATCCCATGGACAATCAATCAACAATCCCTGACACTACTAATGATACTTTGTTATGCTTGCAGACAGGTGTCTTAAATGCTACTGAGAGGTTCCACCCTTTAACTGGCTCAACACCTACACATCCACAAGCTAAACAGTGATTGGAGCTTGAGGACACTTGTGGAAGAATAGGAGGAAGTATTTCAGCCCCTATGGGAAAAGAACTTCACAGAAAGATAAAGAAAAACAAATAACCTGGACTCTTGAGGCTCTGAGACTGAACAACCAATCAAAGAATATACAGGGGATGCATCTAGGCCACCCCACACATATGAACTAGATGTGTGACTTGGTCGTCATGTTGGTTCTAGACAAATGGAGTTCAAAAACCTGTGGCCCTTATGTGGGATATGCTCTTTTAGCTGGGCTGCCTTGTCTAACCCTGTGGAAAAGGAAGTACCTAGCCTCACAAAGATTTGAAGTGCCAGGTTTGGGGGAGGATACCTAGGGATTAGCCCCCTCATCCTAGATTCCTCACCACCACCACTACCTCCGTAGCAGCCAATTTCCATTCAGTCTCCTGGCCCTCTTTCTCCAGTTCTCTCCACACCTGTTCCCTGCACTATCCTTTGGGCCACTCTACCTACATCTGCCTATGATGACTATTTTATTGCCCCTTCTGAGTGAGATTCAAGCATCCTTCCTTGGGCTCTCCTTTTTATTTAGCTTCACTGTGCCTGTGGATTGTAGCATGGCTTTACTCTACATTGTGGCTAATATCCACTTATATGTGAGTACATACCATGCATGTTTTGGGAGTCTAGGTTACCTCACACAGGATGATATTTTTCAGTACCATCCATTTACAACAAATTTCACGATGTCCTCGTTTTTCAAAAGCTGGATAGTATTCCATTATGTAATTGAGCCACATTTTCTCTATCCACTCATCAATTGAGAGTCATCTAGATTGTTTCCAGTTTCTCACTGTTACAAATAAGCTACTGTGGACATAGAGGAGCAAGTGTCCTTATGGTATGGTGAAATATCTTTTGGGTATATGCCCAGTAGTAGTAGTATAACTCAGTCTTCATGTAGAACTATTCCTAATTTTCTGAAAAAAACTGTAGATTGTTTTCCAGAGTAGTTGCACAAGTATACACTCCTAGGAGTAGTGTAGTAGTATTGCCCTTGCTCCTTATTCCAAACAACACTGGCTGTTGTTTGAGATTTTATATCTTAGCCATTCTGATAGTTGTAAAATTGAATCTCTGAGTCATTTGATTTCTATTTACCTGATGACAAAGAAGCCAAAAGCATACACTCAAATCAAAGTATCTTCAACAAATAGTGTTTATCTAACTGGTTTTTTGCATATAGAAGAATGCAAATAGATCCATATTTATCACCCTGCACAAAACTCAAGTCTAGGTGAATCAAACATCTAAACCTTAATCTGGATACACCTAATCTAATAGAAGAGAAAGAGGGGAATATCTTTGAAAGCACTGGAACACAAGATAACTTCAAGAACAGAACATCAATAGCTCAAGCACAAATCAACAATTCATATATAGGACCTGCTGAAAATGAAAGCTTCTATAAGGCAAAAGGCAAAAGACATTATCAATAACACAAAATGGGATTCTACAGAATGGAAAAAGGTCTTCACTATCAGACGGAGAGCTACTTTGTCAAAAATCAAAGTGTCCATATGTATGTGCATTTATTTCTGGATCTTTTATCCATTTCCACTTATTAACATGTCTGTTTCTATATCAATAGCATCCAGTCTTTGTTACATTTGTTACTATTGGTCTGTAGTATTCCTTGAACTAAGGCATGGTAAAACTTCCACAATCTCTTGTACAGGATCATTTCCACTATTCTGTTTTGTGATTGATTTGTTTTTCTACATGAGACTGAAAATTGTTCTTTCAAGCTCTGTAATGAATTGAATTAAAATTTTGAGAAACACATTGAATCTGTAGATTATTTTTGGAAACACGGCCATTTTCCCTGTTAGTTCTACTGACCCATGAGCATGAAAGATCTTTCTATATTCTGACATCTCCTTCAACTTCTTTCTTCAGAGACTTGTAGTTCTTGTCATAAAGGTTTTTCACTTGCCTGCTAAGAGTTTTTTCTGTTTGGTTTCTGTTTCGATGACCTATCCATTGGTGAGAGTGTGGTGTTGAAGTTTCCCATTACTGATGAGCAGAGTTAGATATGCGTGTTAAGCTTTCATAATGTTTATTTTAGGAATTTGGGTGTCTTTGTATTTGGGGCATATATGGTCATTATTGAGACATCAATTTGGTGGATTTTTTCTTTTTGTTTACTGGTATGAAGTGACCTTCCTCATCTCTTTTCGTTACTTAGGTAGAAAGTTCTATTTTGTTAGATATTATAATCTTTATTCCAGCTTGTTAGCTTCATTTTTAGTTCTGCTTGCTTGGTAAACCTTTTTTTAGCCATTTTCTTTGAGGTAGTGTGTATCTTTGTTGCTGAGGTATTTTTTGTATGCAGAAGAATAATGGATCCTTTTTTTTGGCAAATCCATTCTGTTAGCTTTCATCTTTTTATTGAGGTCTTGAGTCCATTGATAGTGAAAATTATTAGTGACTGATGATTGTTATTCTGTTGCTTTGATAATGGTGATAGTATGTGTGTATGTTTGTGTTTCTTTCCTTTTGTTTTTGCTGGTATGAATTTATTCATTTCTTTTATTTCCTGGGTGGAGTAATCATCCTAGTGTTGTTGTTTTCTGTCTGCTTACTTTGCCACTTAAATAAGAAATAAATAGTATAACATCATGACCATAAATCCCCATATTTATAAAATTTTCATTTCCTTTAAACAATTGCTGCAAAAATCACAACTCAACATTTACATTAAGGAAATAATGTGAACAAAGAAATTGTTTTAATTTTTCAAAATATATGAAATGAAAATAAATTATTTTATTTTATTTTATATGCATTTTATATATATTTGGCCTACTGGAAAATGAAAAGTTTTTATGCTTGGTAKTTTTCCAATGTTACAGCCCCTCAAGGAATACAGAATATAAAGAAAGAATGAAATCTTTCTTTATAGGGAAAGAATTAGGCTCAGACAATATAATCAATTACTCTTATAAGTATGTTTAAGTAGAGCAATGTGGTAAAGGTATTTATGATCTTGAAGAGATGAATCATGTGAACTTGATCCTGTTTTCTCTTTGACTAGGGAATGAAATAAAAATCATTCAGCTCTTTTAAGATGGTAGAACAGAACTGCATATTCCTTCAAAGCATTTAGAATTGGATGCAGAGATGGTTGCTCAGTAAATGACACTATCATCCGTGTAACTGTTTTAAATTTAAGAGTTTTTTTGAAACTCTATTACTTCATACATCAGGAAAGTAATTCTATTAACTTAAGAAGCAAGTAAAATATTCTTATTAGGCCATTATGATTGGGTTCATTAGATATTTTGATTTTTCACACTGCCCGTGAATAAAAATTTCATCTAGTTCATTCTTTTTATAAGCATATTTGTAAATGCTTAGAGTAGTGGCCATTGTGAACCACTCAATTCCAAATTAAATATGATACAAATGAGTGTACTAAAAGTAAGAAGACATGCAATCTGTCAGACAAATAATATTCTGGTTTAAGCTTCTAGACATCTGGATCACCTGAATCACCTGCCATTTCAATTTTCATGAGGGAAAATATAAAAACAACATAATGTCTAATGACTGGTCAGTTATTACCTTAGTTCCCGTGATGTATAAACATGTCGGTGTATCCAAAACAGTCAAGTCCTCTGGTAGGTTTTTAATACTTCTGTCAAAATGTTATGATATATGCTTTTTGATTGCACTTATAAAAGTCCACACAATATTAAAAATACAATATAAAAACAATTGGAAGTTGATTCTTTATATTGCATTTCATATAATTAACATTTTAGAATCACTAACAGTGTAACCCACATATTTGATTGTGAAAGTATATTTCTATTTACATTTCCAGCAACCATAGTTTTACTCATGAAAATCATACTCCCAGTCAGAGTACTTCCAACAATTGCTTTGATGCCACTCCAAATCAAGAACTTCTGAAACTTGCAGATTAACTACCCTGTATCTACATTTTGTATTCATTACTTTTATCTTTTTAAATAATTGGTCTATTAGAATGCACTTGTAAGGAGGAAGTCTCAATTTACAACTCACTCATAACTCTATTATCAGTGGATGATTATTCCTGTCACTAAACTTACAGTACTCCAGTTTGAATGCCACATCTTCTTACAGATAGATGAATAATATCTGTTCTATTTTTCTATAAAATTGCTAAAATGCCACACAAAACTTCTGTTTAAAGACAAAATATTTTGTGATAGTGATGTACATTTGATTACTTTCTTGTTTTTCCAGTGCACATTACTAGATCTTGAACACATAATTTCACAAGTGTCAGAAGCATGCCAAATGTTTGTGCTCCTTTTTTCTCTACTTCAGGACTGATCACAGGCTTTGTGAATATGAAGCTGTTACCAAAAAGGAGGTCTTTGTTTTTAATTTAGAAGTGAAATCTACAGAAAGAATCACAATGTAGCCAAAAGAAGCTTCTATTTCAGGATATTTTGCATGGTAGCAACCAGATTTAGTTAGTCTTACACTTGGTCATTAAGTGAAATGTTCTTATTGAGTAAATCAGTGTATTACAAATACCAGGTAGTAAGCCAGGGTTATGAAGTTACAAGGACAATATTTACAGGATATAAGGTTAATGCATTTTGTGATTCCTTTAGCACAGTTGATGTTAGGTCGCAATGTAATTTAAATAATTGCAATTCATTATGTCAGCAAAAATAATACACTATGAAAAGTAGATACTGTTGAGAATGTAGAGTGACAAGCAATTATATATTATTGTAGCAATAGAGATATTTAAAAACTACTTTGTAAAATTAGGAAATACTACCTTTATATGCATACAAACAGTACATTATAATTAAACAGCATATAATAAGGGAACAAAAATAAATTATTTTACATGCTGTAATGGCTATTCTTGATTGTCAACTTGACTATCTCTGGAATTAATGACAACCCAAGCAACTGAGTACACCTGTGAGAGATTGTTCTTCTTATCGAAATTTAGTGGGAAGACTCACTTTTTTTCTATATTCTTTGTTTAAATTCCAAATGAGTTTCCCTTTCCTGGTTCCCCTCTCCCCTAAGTCCCATAAACCCTCTTCCCTCCACCAGTTCCCCAATCAACCCCTCCTACTTCTCTGTCCTGGCAATCCCCTACAATGCTGCATCACGTCTTTCCAGGACCAGGCCCCTCTCCTTCCTTCTTCTTGGGAATGATTTGATATATGAGTTGTGGGAAGACTCACTTTTAATCCAGATCTTTTGTCCTGGGAGGGTTCATTTATAATATGGTTCTTCTGAGGTCAGAAGATCTACCTTTAATCTGGGTCACACCCTGTGTAAAGAACATGGAAGAAGGAAGGTTAATCTTTGCCTCATTATACTGCCTATCATGACAATCCCATTCCTTCATTGGCATTGGAGTGCAGTTCTTTGAGATTCTAATGCATAATGAACACCAGTCTAGGGACTGTAAAACTAGTAGAATTGTGCACTTGTCAATTACAGGCAACAACTGGTGGACTAGCAGCACTGTATTCTGGAAGTAATTCTAAAAATTCCCTTTCTATATACATACATATGATTACATTATATACAATATCTTCCTCTACCGAACCCAAAAATATGTTTACAGAAAAATATTGGAAAAAGGAGCAATTGTCATAGCATAAATGTCAAAAAATTAAAATCTTATTAGGAAAAAGATTGAAGTATTATAGTTTATCCTCAGAAGCTTAAGACTGTGGGTCCATACTTCCATAGATATCAAATCACACAGAATATAGAAAATGCCTACAGTGAAATGTTTCTGAGTCCGCCATAACTAAAATTTGATCAAAAAATCAAGTATTTAAAGGGCTCTGAGTTCAGCTAGCACCAATGAGACATTTTCACAATGTGACCTCAGTGCATGATTGGTCCTGAATGTGAAATCCTGACTAACAGTCTGAAGAAAGCTATTGAACATGGTCAGAAACAGCCTACTGATTGGAGACTATTGGTGAATATGAATTGCAAAAACTTTGCTGTAATTACAAGTTTTTCCTAGTATGGAAAAAATAGGTTAATTATAGTAAACAAATATGTATATTTTCTTCTGCTTGTATTCCACATGGAAATATCAAATATTTGGATTGTGTTGTGCAAACAAGTGTGATTTTTAAAATTTCTGTTTGAGTCAGGAATTGAATTTCATGAAAGCAAGCAAACAAATCAACAAAACAATAAAGCCAAAATACACTATCTGAACATCTACTCAAGATTAGAACATAATTTCCAACAAAAGGCTTTAGAAATAACTTTGTTACTTTATACTATATTTTATGATAATAATAGTTTTTAACATTAACTATTATAAAAATGAATAATTATAAAAACATTTGATAATTCTTTGTCTCATGAAATCAGATACTGATTACCAATCTCATAAAGAATCCATGGTACTTTGTATGAGAAATGCCTATATATATATATATATATATATATATATATATATATAATCTTCTACAAGTTCACACTTTATAAACTTTCTCAAACTAGAGACCAATGGTTTATAAAGTGTATAAAGTGTGAACTTGTTGGAGAAGGTATGTATGTCAGTGGATATGTACTTTCAGTTTTCAAAAGGTCAAGACATTCCCTGTTAGATAGTATGTATTTTCCACTCTGCTCTTCCTTGTGCTCAAGGATAAATATGAAATTTTGCAAGGCTAAAACACATAACTCTCTGGCTACTGCCGTATTCCCTGCCAGGAGGAGCATTTATTTATCTCCTGAAACTATAACTCCCAATAAACTCTTTCTTCTATAAGTTTTCATGGATGTGGTATCTCTTCCTAGCAATTGTAAATAAAGAGGTACTACAACCTTTGCCAATAGCACCACTAGATTGCAATAAAAGTGTTTAAACCACAAGCTTATTAAAGAAATGTCACACTCAAACCACAAAAGTGACACATGATTTATTATTTCTTCTTTACTTCTTATTTTTTAGATTATTTTTATTGGATATATTCTTTATTTACATTTCATTTCCCTTTTCCTTGTTCCCTGCCCCTCAAATATCCCACATGCTCTTTCCCTCCCCCTCTTCCCCCATCCACCCCTTCCCACTTCCCTGTTCTGTTATTCCACTACACTGATGCATTGTGCCTTTCCAGAACCAGGGTCCACTCTTTCCTTCTTGTTGGACATCATTTGGTAGGTGGATTGTATCTTTGGTGTTACAAGATTCTAGGCTAATATCCACTTATCAGTGAGTGCATACCATGGGTATTCTTTTGAGACTGGGTTACCTCACCTAGTATGATGTTCTCCAGCTCCATCCATTTCT
>BDUI01009708.1:54561-64831 GCA_002335545.1 Apodemus speciosus | reverse complement strand
TTCCCTGCCTTGTTACAGTGCAGTGACATCCCATCTCTACCTGATACAAATCAGCATCCAACTTCCCCAGGCAAATGTGTCCCATCCTCGTTTTTTAAAGTATATTGTTCTTGGTTTTTTTTTTTTTGTTTGCTTTTTTGTGATTTACTTATTTTGAAACAAAATCTTATTATCATCCAGCTTGCTGTGAGCTTGCTGCATAGCCCAAGGTAGATTCAATTTCATAATCCTCCTGTCTCAGCCCTCTGAAAACCATCCTAACTCATTGGTTCCTGTAGCCACCTTGCAGACTGTCTCATCATGAATGATCCCAAAACGTGCTTCTGAGCCTCAGCCTGGTGAGTCTTATTCTCTGACCTGYCTGCCCCGTCCTCCATCTTCTATTACCAGCTTTGTGTGTCCCATTAGTTTCAACATGCCCACAGCCCCAGATAAAAGCAAAACACAAACAATCCATCCTGTCACCATCCAAAAGGAATGCCTCACTGGTGAACCAAACAGAACCAGCTCCCCGTCCGTCTCGAGAAGACACCTCAGGTTCTCTCAAAGCAACTCACAGCTGACAGCCTCATTTCCAATTTCTCTAGAAGGTTCAAGTGGAATCTTAAAATGATGTCAAATTATTAAATGTAAGGGTCGATATTTGTGAAGACCCAGGGATTCAGATACAAAAGTGATGGCACATCTGAGTTTTGCCTCAAATGTCTGTAACTGAAAGGAGCCAATATCCTAAAGCAGGGTGAGCGTAAGGAGAGCATCTGAAAGCTGAACTCTCTGTAGCTCACTTTGAGAACGCAGCCTCTTCTGCTTGTTGGTTTTAATAGCAAAGGCAAAGAATAGAGTTAAATTCTCTGAGGAACCAACATTACAGAGCAACTTGTTTTTAAGAAATGGAATCAGTATTTCACAGTATCCTGAAATTTCAACAATTTAAGTGTAAATGGTTATTTTCTTCCACTGGAAGCCAGCTTTGGGTATGGCCTCTTACTCAGAATTGTATAATAACCATGAGACCACTTGTGATACAACTTCTTTTATTATTGAATGTGTAAAACGTTAGTCCTTTTTTCTTTTGAAAACACAAATGAACTGGTGAACATGTAGTTAGTTCCATCTGCTCACTTACTCTTGCAGCTTCCAGTGTCGAGCAAACCGGACAGTGGGCCTCCTAACACCTTAGTCCAAGCTCTAGACTCCAAATTCTCTGGCTGTCAGTACTGTTCTTAAAATTGTCATTTAAATATTCAAGTATAAATGGATAACTGTCTTGGAATTGTATTGGAATTTCACACCTTGATTTCACATTTTTATGTTCATATTTACTAAGAAATTAGGTACTCCAGAAAAATCATTTAAAATAAAAACAAAGTAAGAAAACTTAGGTAAATTAACTATAACATATAATGAAATGTTTTTGTTTAATTATTTAATTGAACRTTTACGTAGGCCAATACTCTGTATATATTTTCTTCCCAAAAACATGGTGAGAAGAGGCTACAAGTATTTTTAATTTATAATAGAATAGAAAAAAATTACATAATTTCTACAATCCTTGATTTACCATGTGTGGAAAACAGCAAATCTCAGTAACTAAAATTCAACAATAGAACTTTATTATTATTATTATTATTATATAACATGATTTTAAAGAAATACTGTATGCCAGGGACATATAACAACTAATATGATAAATTATATTATCTACATTTTATAGATTAAAACAAGTAAGAAAAGAGAAGGTAACAAGTAAGCCAAAATTTCAGAAAGTGGTATGGACCCTAGACCTCCAGCAGAGTTTGTTTGACCCCATTTTTTATTAATCTACTTTTATATTTTGCCACAAGTAACTTTACATCTTGCCCTATCATTCAGAAGCTATGGAGCCTAATACAATCACTTTTTCAGGCCCCTTTCCTTATTAATAACATGGGAAATACAATAGAATGTAATTCACTCAGTAGGTCTCGACAAGTATTTGTGTTCTTAAATCTTAAATGGCCTATATGATTGCATTCAATATATTCCTGTGGATGTTTAACAATGGACATATTTGCAAAGCAAACTCTGAATGAATGTATCCATTTGGGTGGCAATTTTTGAGGTTCTTTTTGAGAAACAATTTAAGTGTTAAATCATGTTAGCATGTTAAGGAGATTCCTACCAAATCATACAATTTTGAAAATAATCTTTGTGTAATTTCTTTTTCATTCCTAATATTACTGCTGCACTCATGAAAATTAGTATTAAATGGTAACCAGTGCCAGCTCCAACTCTTGTTTTCAGTTAGGCATGCAAGGAATATGAAGTAACACATAAGATGCCCACTAATCAGTCTCTATCAACTTTTAGAGGAGAGAGAGACTGGATCTCTTTAGCTTCTGGACACTTTATCCCTCTAACTCAATTATATTTAATTTGGGATTTTTCTCACTCCCAAAGAATCTCTCATAATCATTTTCTCTTCACATTCTATATCCTAAAAAGAACAGATCCACTGGGATATAAATACCGTGATCATAACTGAATCCTGAGTCTAGAAACTTAGTTCTTGTTCTCTAGCATTCCATATGAATATTGGAGACATATGGGAAATCAGGTCTTGGTCAGTGTAGAATTGGCCTTGTATGAAGGTCACTTACAGTTTTGTATGTTTCTTCAGCCAATTATCATCTTAGACCTTCGAGCGGAAAGCTTAAGGTCTTCCTCTTCAAAATTCAAAGTCTAGTTTGGAAATTATGTTCTTCCACCACTGTTTTACCCTAAAACAACACCTAATTATTTTCCATCTAGACCATTTTAATTGTGCTTATTAGGCCTTTCTCCCATGTATTTTTTTTTTTACTTTTAATTACAGTATGAAGTGTGACATGCATTATGACACTTTGAAATAGAATTCATTTCTGTTGATTTTCTTTCTTGCACAATCATCACCCTGTTCTGCCTATATCCTTCCATGTTCTCTCTCTGTGTCTCTCTCTATGTCTCTCTGTCTCTCTGTCTCTCTGTCTCTCTGTCTCTATGTCTCTCTCTCTATCTCTCTCACACACACACACACATCATGAAAAAGTAGCATCTGAATATAAGAGAATATGCAATATTTGTCCTTTAGGTGTCTCATTTACCTTGGTGAATATTTTTTTTTCAGAAAGATACACTTCCCTGGAGCTTTCAACTTTCTTTATTTACAAACAACTTTCCATCGCATGTACGTACTGAATTTTCATTATCCATGCATCTATTTGTTTAGGCACACCTACACTGGTGCCATTTCCTTGTCATTGGGAAAATCGCAATAGTAATCATGGATGTGCAAGTATGCTTTTGGTAGATATGTAGTGTTTGGAGTATGTGCCTAGTGGCACACTTAAGTCATATGATAGCTCCATTTTTAATTGTTTTAGAGACCTCCATATTGATTCCTCTAATGATTCCCACCTCCCCCCCACAAAAAAAAAATCAATGCAGGAGAATCTTTTCTCCATACATCCTTGACATTATTTGTTGTCCTTGGTCTTTTGATGACAGTATGACTGGGGTGAGATGGGATCTCAGAGCAATCTTAATTTGAGTTGTAACATCATGTTCCCAGTATATTCTGTTTTCTACAAAGGGCTCTCTTTCTAAAAAGACCTGTGTGGTTGATCCTCTTCTTAAAACCCTGTATAAAACAAAATTAGTTTCATAGTCACGGTGCTCTGTAATTTAAGTTCAGACTGTATTTACCTTCTGCTTAGCTCTTTCCAGGCTCCCCTCCGTTAAGACTTGTCTAACTTTCAAAGCTAAACCCACTTCCAGTCCATTTTCCCAGGTCCCACAGACTCATTCCCTTCATGCCTCATGTGGCACAAGTTAAAAGTCACCCTCATATTGAATTACTTATTCCTAGATAGCATGTACTTTGACTGTCTTTGTGTCTCCCACAAGGTAGTTCATGGGAAAAAAATTAAGATATGTAATAATTGAATCAACAGTGTAAAAACAACAAAAACGTTTTTTTTTTTNCACACACACACACATCATGAAAAAGTAGCATCTGAATATAAGAGAATATGCAATATTTGTCCTTTAGGTGTCTCATTTACCTTGGTGAATATTTTTTTTTCAGAAAGATACACTTCCCTGGAGCTTTCAACTTTCTTTATTTACAAACAACTTTCCATCGCATGTACGTACTGAATTTTCATTATCCATGCATCTATTTGTTTAGGCACACCTACACTGGTGC
Organism: Apodemus speciosus; assembly: GCA_002335545.1. Lineage (NCBI taxonomy): Eukaryota > Metazoa > Chordata > Mammalia > Rodentia > Muridae > Apodemus > Apodemus speciosus. The sequence goes on along the minus strand of BDUI01009708.1, from coordinate 60,606 downwards.
CATTTCCTTGTCATTGGGAAAATCGCAATAGTAATCATGGATGTGCAAGTATGCTTTTGGTAGATATGTAGTGTTTGGAGTATGTGCCTAGTGGCACACTTAAGTCATATGATAGCTCCATTTTTAATTGTTTTAGAGACCTCCATATTGATTCCTCTAATGATTCCCACCTCCCCCCCACAAAAAAAAAATCAATGCAGGAGAATCTTTTCTCCATACATCCTTGACATTATTTGTTGTCCTTGGTCTTTTGATGACAGTATGACTGGGGTGAGATGGGATCTCAGAGCAATCTTAATTTGAGTTGTAACATCATGTTCCCAGTATATTCTGTTTTCTACAAAGGGCTCTCTTTCTAAAAAGACCTGTGTGGTTGATCCTCTTCTTAAAACCCTGTATAAAACAAAATTAGTTTCATAGTCACGGTGCTCTGTAATTTAAGTTCAGACTGTATTTACCTTCTGCTTAGCTCTTTCCAGGCTCCCCTCCGTTAAGACTTGTCTAACTTTCAAAGCTAAACCCACTTCCAGTCCATTTTCCCAGGTCCCACAGACTCATTCCCTTCATGCCTCATGTGGCACAAGTTAAAAGTCACCCTCATATTGAATTACTTATTCCTAGATAGCATGTACTTTGACTGTCTTTGTGTCTCCCACAAGGTAGTTCATGGGAAAAAAATTAAGATATGTAATAATTGAATCAACAGTGTAAAAACAACAAAAACGTTTTTTTTTTTTCAGATTTCAAAAGAGAAGGTAACTAACTAAGATCCCCTCTCAGATGACTAAAGTTTTTGAGCTAAAGTTTCTCAGGCCACACTGCAGGTAACTCCTCCTCGCCTGTAACTAAAGGTGATAGAGAGAGGAAGGTAGGTCCCTTCCTAGGAGACTGACTCATTTGAACGCCATATTTGATACTAATACTCCTTCCCTGCCCATATCACTTCCAGAAAAGATGCCAATGCCTGGCACCATTGTGGAGGTCCATCTATATTTCTCCAGAAAGCTCTAAGCATTTCTCATAAACAAATTTGCACATTAGCACAATTTTAGTATCACCTCTCAGATGACCAGGACTGACCCAGTTCTCTCAGATGACCAGGACTGACCCAGCTTCACAGCTGACATGCCTACACTCTTGTCTTAACCTTCTCCTTTTTTAATACCACAAAAGCATTGTCTGGTCTCCTCTTACTATGTATGAAGCTTCTCATTTTGTCAGACTGAAGAAAATGTGGCTACCACTCTCATTTTAAGAAATAGAAATCAAGAAGATTAGAGAATTTATATGACTGATTAAATAAAATTCAAGCTAGAGCCTAAATCTGTAAAGTACAGGTCCAGAGCACTTCTTTTAAAACCCTACATTTGGTTATCTGGTGTCTGACCAAATAAATCAAAATGACTTGATTTAAATTTGAGCTCGTTATATATATATTCAAATTTTTATTAATATTCACCTTAATGGCTATACAATTCTTCCCAATGTGCCATGAAATTCCAAGAATATAAGATGAATACTAACATTATGCAAAACTTTGAGTAAATAAAACACTTTGAATAGTTTAACATTCTCAATGAATAATGTAGAAACTACTTGTTTGCCTAATCAACAAAGACATTTTGAGTGACAACAATGTATACAGGAGTGGGTTATGATTTCTTTATTCTTTTATTCTTTTATGCACTTATGCAATGTATATAATATATAACCCTCAGTCTACCCTCAAATGCATCTTTCCCAATTCTCTCTTTCTCTCTTTCTATCTCTGTCTCTGTCCTCTCTATTCTCTCTCTCTCTCTCTCTCTCTCTCTCTCTCTCTCTCTGCCTCCCTCCCTCCCTCCATGACCTAATTAGTTGTGTCTATATTGTATAGTCATGGGTATGGAGTTATTCACATATACATACTCTACCCAGTGGCCACTCTCTAAAAAAAAGTGACTCTCTTTTCCTCAGCAGCTATCAACTGCCAATAGCTCCTATGTTGGAGGTGTGTCCTTGACAGCCTCTCTCTCATCCCTGCTGTAATTTAATACAGCATTTATTAATTTTTGAGACTTTTATAGGGGCATATAAATATATTTTGATCATTCTACTCCTCCTTGTAACTCTTCCCAGATCCAATCCCACTTCCACCCAAATTTGTATTATTTTTAAATTTTAATAACCCATTAAGTCCAATTTGTGGTGCTTATACACTCATAGTTATGGGGCCATCCACTGAAATACAGTGGACTTACTAAGGACCATACCCCTAAAGAAAACTGAGTCTTACTCCCCAAGAAGCCATCAACTGCCAATAGCTCCTCATGTAGGGGTAGCCCCTCTTCCTAGAATATTAACTTAATCTTGTACAGGCAAACACAGTGTCTGCAAGTTCAAGAGTACATTGATCCCTTAGTGTCCAAAAGAAACTGTTTCAATCTGACCCTCCCCAACCTCTGGTTATTACAGTCTTCCTGCGACCCTCCGTTCCTCAATAATCCTTGAATTCTAGAAAGAAATGTTGAAAAATAGGTAGAAAATAAGTTTTTCTTCTACCTACCCCCCCCCCTTGAATTTAGACACATCACTTTCATTGATTTCACTCTGTAAAGATTTTGATCCAGGGGTCAGAAATAACTCAGTTGAGCAGATGGGCTCTAATGATATCTTCCTTTTCAGCAGATATCATTTTACACTTGCCTATCATTAAGATATGGGAGAGGTACCAGTCATGACAAAATATAATTGGAAACAGCTGACACTAAAGCAACACACACCAACTTATTGTCTTAATTACCTTGGTTGCATTATAAATGAATCAAAATCTTTGGCTAACTCATACAGGAGTGAAAAATAGTTGAACAAATGGACTTCAGCTTCAGAGAAATTAGGTTTGCATTCAACTCTACCATTTACTAACTCAACTCTACCATTTAGAGACTCATAGGTAGGCATGTTACCTGAGCTCTATAACTCCCCGTTCACTTTCACTGCTGTTTGCTCTCAGAACAAAATGATGCTTTATATGTAAGGTGCGGGATTTCAAGAACATGCTTAATTTAACTACAACTCTATCTCCCTTGCTAGACCTTAGGTTTATTTCAAACTCATTTCCAGGCGTTATGTTCTCAAAAATTAACATGTATTGACACAAGATCAATGTCTAACGATTTTTTACATGATGAATGGATGAATTACAGTCAAATCAAGAGATGTTCCAATGAAAATTCATGTGGGTGACCTTTCAGACTGAATCTACCTGAGTCATGACAAATAAAAATAATTCTAATAAATCTGGAACCTAATTCCAAGATTCTGGGTTTACTCTGAAAGGTCAAAGCACATTGAGTTAGAATACAAAGAGAGATTTTTCATCTGTTATTCTCAATGGCATTTAAACAGGAAAGGCCCGAATGATAATGATGGGCTAGGGAGCTTATAAGGAAAAGAAGATGTATGAGAATAGTGACCATAGCATTTTTCTATAAATCTAGATTAATAAATCATAGTAGTAACCAGTTCCTTGACACTTTTCATTGTTACAACTTTGGGTCAACTTTGGGTCAAATGTTGTACTTCTTTACTTCTAAATGCAGGTGGCGTTTTTGTAACTGGGTGAGTGGAGAAACATGCTATCATCTTTCTCAATGTAAGAAATTTAAAGTCGAGGCAGAGGTCAGAGCTTGAGCTCATAAACTCAAACTTCTTTGATAATAAAAAAAGATGTAAAGAAAAGATAGATTCAATTGTAGAGTGTCAGGAAGAGAAAGTCGAGATAGAAACAAAGATGCAGAAAAAGGGGTGGGTGATGGAAGAGGATATTTACTGAACACTTGAATTCCTAAATATATTTTTACGTAACTTACTTCACTAAATGCTCAAAAACATTCCTTACTTAGATAATGTTAAAAGAAAATTCAGACTGAAAACTAGTGAGTGATTAGATACCTAATCAGAGAAAAAATTTATTTGAACCCCAGTCTTTTTTTTAACTCCAAAACTCTAAATTTCTCTGCTACTCTTATTTAAGTATATCTAAATGATGTTGAGAGGCATCTATAGCCAGGTGAACATGTACACAGGCAAATATAAGCCTACCTTAGGATTAGAATAACAATCCCCAACTGACTTTTTGGGACAAAAATAATCAATAAATATTTTGTTTCACATAGGATCACTATTACAGTTGACATGATCAACGTCTTATAGCTCTACAGATTACAGACTGGGATTTATAGTATAATTAGGTATCAGAGCGTAGAAATCTGAAATTGAACTAAACTATATTTAAGTATAAGGTCTGGTTCCCTGAAATATTAACTATGTGCTCTCTGGGTAGCTATTTAATACTTCCTGCCTCCTCTGTACGTCAAAAGATGCTAATGAAAATTAAATGAACCAGTGATGTTCAAATACATAAYAAGCATAGAACAAAAATGTTAGCTAGTGGACTTATTACAAAACGAATCACTTRCTTAGCCTATGCCTCAATCTCTTAGTGCTGGCCTATGCTAACTCCATGAACCAACTTGCAGAACTCAATTTGATTTTGATCCAAAAGAGATGTCATTGTCAAAGAAATAAAGTTGATTGCTTTTAAATGTCATATCCCCACAGTGAAATATGCCAATCTGTTCCCTCTTACTTCCATTCAAATATGTGTGAGCATTGACTTTTATTTAAATCCGGAATGTCATGTTACCTACAACCTGATAAATACAGACAAAATACAAAACAGTAAGCAGCAAGTGGTTGACACTCAATTCTGTCATAATAACCTGACTACTTCTCCTCATCAACTTCTCTTTGCAAAGGCAAATGCTGCTTCATATTACAGATATAAATTTATGGAACTATCTGATGCATTTTGAGGCTTTTATTGCCCAGTTAAACTGATACCAAGAATTTAAAAACTCAAGTTGCCTAAGATTGATATGGCTCCTAGCCTCTCATTAAGCTATTCCTAAATGCCTTGCCTCCTGGGAAGCAAACAGAAACAGTGGAGAATGTGAGGTACAATTTAAAGACCTGGCAGATAGATTTTGTCAGGGTTTACTAAACTCTAGATAGCAGAAGACAGGCATGGAGGAAAGGGCTTTTGAAATATTAAAGAACAGGTAAAACATCTGCAGCATTATTGACTTCAAAAGCATAAAGGGAATAATCAGAACAGGAAGAACACATCAAAAAGCCATTGTAAAACATTGCATACTGTCTTCACTCTCCCTGATTTTAAGTAGAAAACATAGGCTCAGCTTAAAAAAAAAAAAAAAAAAAAAGTCTTACTTCAGGCATTTTTACTGACGTGTATTCATTTGCAAGAGGCCTCTTAATTCTCCTGGGTTCCTGAAACAGTCAAAATCCTACAAGTATGAATAGCATTGTATAAGCAAAATTAATGTCTTAATTGCTGAGTATAATATTTTAAGCTTTAAATGTGCTTTATTAGCAAGTTTTATTAAAGTGGAAATTTGTTACCATTTATGTCTCAGCCCACCTGACCTTAAGACATTTTTTCAGCCTGGTTTCAATCTTGGTGTTGTAAAGCAAGCAAGCTTATGCATATACGAATTCCATATAACAATTTGTGTTAACTGAACACTACTTAAGATTTCAATGAAAAGGCCTGGTCAATTAAATTAACACTGAAGCTSGGTGGTGGTGGCACATGCCTTTAATCCCAGCAGAGGCAGGCAGATCTTTCTGAGTTTGAGGCTAGCCTGGTCTACAGAGGGAGTTCCAAGACAGCCAAGTCTACATAGTTGAATAGTATCTCCAAAAACATAAGAAAGAAAGAAAGAAAGAAAGAAAGAAAGAAAGAAAGAAAGAAAGAAAGAAAGAAAGAAAAAGAAAGAAAAGCAAATACATCCATCATAATCTGACACTTTGTATGATGTGTGTATGTGTTAGAGACAGTAAGAGAAAAGAAGAAAGAAAAAGATCTTGAAGGACTTTTGTAGTTTTTTATGACATATCAGACTTTTTTTTTAAACTTGAGATAACTCAGTCTGCAGTCCAGACTGACAACAGTCAGGCTAGACTCAAACTGAAGGTATTCTC